>VXBL01002068.1:442-180157 GCA_013400195.1 Aramus guarauna | reverse complement strand
CCCCCCCCCCCCCTTCCCTTTTTAAGCAGATGGTATCAAAGGAAGCTCTTCACACACAGACAAAAGATTCAAAGCCATCCTTGTGAGGTACTCTGGCTTCAGCCACTCCTTTTTTCCTGGGCTTCTCTTTCTATTAGAGTAACACACTCTCGCCTTTATCCGTTTCCTTGTTGCGAGTGACCAAAGGAAAAGCTATGGCCAGAGTCTCCTTTAAATAAGACACAAATGACTCTGTATTACTCACGCCTGTTTCCTGAGGAGCAGACGTTTTCGAGAGGGTATATGTGTGAGGGAAAACAGCTTATTTTTGTTTGACTCTTTTTGCAGGAGAGAAAGAAATGCTGGACTTTTACTGGGTTTGAGCTTTCAATTGGCTTTTGGTCAGATCCCAAACCCACAGGGCTGAAATGCAACAAACAGTAATAGGAAATGCAAATTAGGACAAGAAATGAAAATTAAATCCTGATCAGTGATTCTGTTATCCCATGCTAATGCCAGATGCAGCAACCAAATGCTTGTGTCCCAACAGCCTCATCATCATCTGCTTGATGTTGTATGGCTCTTTTGCAGTAAAATAAAACCAATCTTATATTTTAGGTAGTTAGTAGATGCTATTTTTATTTATTTTTTTTTTTTATAGCTACAAGTCTTCCTGCTCTAGTACTCCTGTCTCATATAATAAAAGCTGTTTAAAATCATGACTTCTATCACTGTGTAAACTTCAAGTACATACCTTGTTATGGAGAGTGACACTGAACAGAAGATGAGTGATTTACCTGTCACTCCTGCCTGAACCAGTGCTGGAACTGCTATTAGGACCAGGTTTGCTGAGTATGGCAGTGTTCCTGATTAAGCCCGTACTACTTCAAGGTTTCAAATTTAAAGTTCTATATAAAAATACAAAAGATGGTTAGAATCCAGGCAGTGATTGCTTGTGTAATTGTGGTATAAAAGAAGACTTGAATGGGAAACTCATCTGGGCCTTGGGACGATACCACAGTAAATAATATAATCATGAAAAATAGCATAGAGCCACTATTCAAAGATTCCTTTTTTCCCTCTGAAGTTAGAGGAAAGAACTATTTTAAAGCTCACAACATCTGAGTAGCTAATTTACCATTTTAACCACTTATGGGCCAGCTCACAGAAATAACTTTGCTCACTCGGAAAGTCCCACTGACTTCAGTAAGAACAAGATCACAGCCTAGGCTTTACAGTACAGAACTCCGTGCTGAAGCAGCCATGTCAGAGGCCAAATGCTGTAACGATTTGCACGCATGAGTTATGCATAAAGATAAGCACATGTGTAAGCCTTTGTGGGACTGACCCCAAATTTCTCAGGTTTTCATCACTAAAGATTGTCCTTTGCCAAAGCCAACAAGACTGTATTGTTCCATCCTTGGAATTCAACGCGCTTTCACCCTCTGTATAACTGTTAACATACACACAGCTTTTTTCCTAGGCCACGTCAGGAAATCTTAATAATGCATTATGAGTGCAGAAGTGCAGCACATGTCAGTATCAGATTCACTTTTGAAACGGCTCATTCACCTTTCTTAGTATTTTAAATAGTTTTCATTGGACTATTATGATTTGAAATGCACGCTGTTTCCACATAGTATTTGGAAAAGAGAGTGTTTTCAAGTATTGTTTCAGTCATCTTTCATAACTCATCTTTATTTTCTAGGGGGAACTTGCATGCCAACAAGGTACACCCAAGGCATTAGATCCTTCCAGATGAGAAGTGTTGACATCTGTAGTGAATTAACAATCAAAGTGCTGACTGCAAACTGGGAAGTCCAAACTCAGGTGGTTTGGACATGGCCCTGGCTACCACATGGTCCTGAAAGATTGCCAAAGATGGCTTTCAGAACTAAATGTCAAGGAAATGACTCAGGGACAGGCCTTACTCTTGCTGTCCAGGCTGTAAATGTGTGTGTGTGTGTGTGTGTGTGTGTATGTATGTTTCACTTGCAAGAAGAAACTGATATTTAAAAAGTAGATGAGAACCAAGAACATTGGCATATACTTCTGTAGATGTTACTGGAGCCATGACATTGGAAAATACTAGCTACAGCATAAACATTTTGTTATTGTTTTAATTAGCTGGGGTTTCCAAGAAGAAAAAAAAAATCAGAAGTAAAGTATCATAGTTAACGATAGAGGTGCAAGGACAGCTAGCTGTGTGACTTGCACGTGTACAGAAATACACACGTTCACTTTCAAGCCCACATCTAGGGAAGCAGAATGGGTCACAACATTACACAGTGCAGATGCCTCTGCAGTGCTAGCTCGTGGTAAGGGCTTGTACCGATAAATCTACCTCAGAACACACACAAATGTGTGAGATTGGCATTAATCCTGTTATCAAGGAGGGAAGGACATTCACTCCTCCTCCCACAGAGCAGCCTACCGTGAATTCAGGGTGCTCTCTCCTCCATTTGATTGCTAAGCAAGTCAGGCTGCAGCACCTCTCTCCCACTCACATGCACCCCAGCCAGCTGCTGTTCAGAAGGGAAAGACAGGAGGGTAACTAAAGCAAATAAAAATATTCGTTACTTCTTTGTGTAGACAGTGGGTTATGCTACGACACCTGACATTTAAAACCCATTAACACTTGTCATAGAAATATTATGCAATGGGTGGATTATCTCTCAATAGCTCACTGAGGCCATCCCCAGCCTCTCTCTCTCTCTTTCTTCTGTCTTTTAGATACTTTTTGCTCTTTCTACTGATTGCCTAGGAGAAAATGTATGATTTCCATTGTTCCCAAAAGGTTAATAGATCTGTGCTTTTAGATTGTGTTACAACGGGCTTGTAAAGCAGAGGGTGGAGAGCTGGAGCAGCGTTCCTGTCTGACACTGAAAGCAAAGGTATCTTTTGAGTTTTCTGTAAGGGCAACATTTTTTCAAAGACAACCCACTCTTCTGAATCATTCTGCACATGGCAGAGAAATTACCAGTTGCAAAACTGTCCGAGTTGGATAGGACTGTGTAACTTTGTGTTGATGGAGAGAGGAGGAAGTGGAAAGAAAGAAAGAGGATTTGGCTCTACAAAATCCAAGTAGGTCTTTGTGGCCACAGTGTACAGCCAAACCCTTCACTTATGAAAAAAGAGATGCAGCTAGATGCAGTATTTGGACTTGGATGTGGAATCCTTAATAAGAGAAAAAAGTGATGGAAGAACAATTGCAATGTAAGTAGAGTTATGCAAAACAAATGGGAAGTGAGAAAGGAGCAAATGCTGGGACGAGTTTTATATTCTCCACAATTGACAGTTTATTGTACAATGCGTATCAGCTAATAGTTTTTCCACAAGTTTCATTTTGTCACTGTTCACTTTCTGTCAGAGATTTTTACACAGAGTTGGACTGTTGAACAGTGGCTACATTTCATTCCAAATATGTCCACACTTAAGGGGTGGGATTGCTATTGCTGAATTGTATCTCTCTCAATTTTTAAAGGATCTTTGACATGGAAAGAGCTACACAGATGTGCGATTACTATATTTTACTGGGAAATACTAAACCAAAGCAGGGAGGATAGCAAATAGGGTGGGCTTTCTTGTAGTTACAGCTCAAGATTCTTAGGATTTTTTTTTTTTTTTTTTCTCACCCCCCGGNATTTTTAGGATTTTTTTTTTTTTTTTTTTTCTCACCCCCAGGGCTTTGATTCTCTGAGTACCCCTGACAAGTGGAAGACATTTTAGTTTAGCTATCCAGAATGTAAACACAAAACTATCTGGTCTCCCAGATGTGCTGTGGGATGTATTGTTTGTAAAGTATTTTAAGGTTCTCCAAATGAGAAGGAATTTGTACGGTTGTATTTTGCTTCCTATAAACCAGCAGGAGCTCTTCTACGGCAAACTCCCTCTACGGCAAACTCCCTCACTGCATGCTCACTTTATGGGGTTTGGAGGCTGGTACACATGAGAGACACATGGGGCTGACTCACGTTCGCATTTCTTAGCTGGCATAAGTGACCTTTGCAGGATAGATTGTTTAGAATTTTGCTGGGAATATAGGTTAGCTTCGGGGTCACTGGTCTCTTTCAGTCCTCTTATAGCTGTAGGACATTTAAGGATCTGGTCCAATGAGGGAGAAAAGGAAGGCTGCTTTTCTTTGAGTCAGAAAAAGTTTTATTTTGATGGGTGCACAAAATGAGATTTCCCCCTAATCTCCCATGTAATTCATTCACGTAATCTCTTTGTAGGCACATCATATTAATCCTTGTTATTACAGAGAGAACCTAAAACATTGAAAATGTCAAAACATACTGCTCAACAGAAGAGGCCAAGATGTTGGATCTCCCTACTCTTTATACTATAATAAAGATTTACATCATTTACGTCTTAGCACTTCACTGGAAATATTCCCTGAAGTCAGTATTCACAGGAAAAAAAAAAGGGAAAAAAAAAAAAAGAGAAAGTATTTGAATGAGAAACATGCAGTGCAACGTTGAGCCATGCCAGCAAGGGGATTTTTCTACTGTATGGTAATGAACTGCAAAAGCTGGGTGAAAGGGTTTTTAATGTGAGCTGAACCCAGACACTTTGCAGAGTTGCTTATCTTTTCCTTTATATTCAACCTCCATGGAATCTGTCGGTGCAGGGCAGACACACAGAGAAAACAAACTATAAAACCATCATGTAAATAGGTTTCTCTTGCACAATATTCCATGCTCACAGATTTTAGATTGCCATCCTTGGGCTAGGATTTGCATACAGTAAATGTTATTTTATGCCCACTATTAATGGGTATGGCTCATAATCAAAATCCCCTGTGTACTAGTAAGTGATTACATCCAGAACAGTATTCCGTCATCCTGTTTAGAATTTCATACTGATGGACTAGAAAAGGAAATTTTTAACTCCAGTGTAAAATTCTTCTCCTGCCTGAAATGGAAACCGGGATGGTTACGTTCCTTCCCTGTGATGGCATGTTTCTCCCTCACTTTACTGCTGAATCCTCCCTTCTACATGTAACTCACTGCAACCAGTCACAGAAATATGTGTGAAGAGCCAGCGTACCAAACTGCACCACCGCTTTCACCAGGGCCCAGGTATTTTCTAGAAATTCTCATGAGCTCATACAGCATTTTCATTTCTCTGCTACCCACTGTATTATACTGTCTTCAGTATTTTCTCCTTCGCAAACCTTTGCAAAAATGGACAGACCAACCACAGGCAGTTTGGAGGACAGATATTTAGGTGTCCTTCTAAATCATCTCTGACAATATCCTTAAAATTATTTAAGCATCAGAGTAAATCAGCTACATATCCTTGAGGATCTGGGTCACAGATGTATTAGAAAATGTTATCTTCACTTTGAAGTGCAACTTCAATATGGATTTGCTTGCTTCATGCTGCTTTTTCCCTTCTTGCTTATTTATACCAGACACCTTTTTGTTAGTGAAAGAAGCAGAAATAAGTTACTCTGTATTTCAGTCCCTTAACCATGCATTCTTGGGCCACTGTTTATTTTGAGGAAAAAAATATCTTTTGGAGGGTTGCACACCTACATTAAGACACCACATATCACGGACAGAAAATGGAAGAAACCATTTTGACTGATGGGCTGGTAGCCAAACCCAGGGAGAGAGTGAGCAGAAGTGACCTGAGTACACTAGAAATTCCTCCTCTTTCTGGAAGCATAGGTTGAAACTCATCCACTTCTGTCTGAGCTAGATAAATACTGCTCTGTGTGTCTTCCTACAGGATGGGATTACAAGTGAGACTTGTAAAATGAAGATCCTTTTCTGTTCAACACAAACCTCATAAGATGTTGCGGTTTTGCTGTCCTTTGCTAAATGATGGCTGTGTATCTATGGTGTTCTGTGAGCAATGACTGGCGAATTTTTTTTTTGCAGGATGAAATACATTAATCAATATCACTGTTTGTAAGTAGTAATTACTAGCCATTTGATGTCATAATATTAAGCTTGTATTTCCATAATTTTCATAAAAATAGAAGACTCTCTTCCATGCTTCTTTTTGGGGTGATTTTGATTCATCTTGGCTAAAGTGTTACTTTTTCCTTTTCACAGCATAAACTGTATTTTGCCAGAAAGCATATCAGTCAGTATTGAGTCATACTCAGGTTGCCTAAGTCACCAAGTAACGTCCATTGTGCTGAGCTGCTTGCTGTGCATAAACAGGGAGAGCAATCTGGGCTTGGGGGCACTACGTGGTTAGGGGAGAGGCTCGGGGACAGAGAGAAATGTCGGTCTTTGGGGTTAGTGGAGAACAGAGGTTGGAAAGGTAAAGGTGTTTCAGAGTGTCAAAAGAGAAGCAAGTAGGAAGACGTGGCAGAAGAAAAGGGAAGGAATGTAGAAATATAGGGAGGCTCAAAGAAGGAGGAAGAGAAACACCCCAACAAAGAACACCCAAGGAACTTCAAGGGATGAAACAGAAACCAGTTCTCTGTAAGGATCTTGGGGCTCCTGTATAAAGTATCTGCAGAATTAGAGGGCTGGAGGTCTTTAATGCCAACCATGGTGACAGTGACTGTGGTTGCTTCTCACCCAAATGCATGGTGGCATGTACACGTCAGGGTTTCTGAATCCTGCTGTGTTGACTCTCATACTGAAGCCCTTTCAAGGCAGCCAGGGAATGCTACCAGCCTGACTGGTCATGCCCATCGGAATTCTGGACACTGTCTTGGGGCAAAAACACTTGCAAAGAAAAATGTACAAATGAATAAAGGAAAAGAAGTCACAGATGTTTTCAGAGCTATTTCTCAGTTTTGAAGATAAACGTTCACAAATACATCCTCCTCACCCCTCCCACATGCAAGAGCTTGTCCCAGCCTCCTGAGGACCAGAAATGAAGGTAAGAGGAATTGTAGAGAATCCAGGTGGAACAACATCATCATAATAGTTTTAATTTTTGTCTTTATTTTACACAGTTCCAGTAATTTTTTCTGACTGTCCTTATATTTTTATAGTACTCCTGCCTTTAAGAGGATATTGTTTAATCAGCGGCTGTCACTGCTTTAACTGTAACAGCACTATTCTCTCTACAAAGCTATGTAAATCAGGCATACTGACATTCTAATCTAGTCTTTCCACATTCCATTTATTTGCAATATTCTTAAGAATCTTGTAAGAATTATTTAAACTGTCTCTGGTCTCCTCTGCTGAAGAATTACATCTGGCTGGATTTCTCTCACAACTGAAGCCAGCCCAGCCTTCTTCTCTTGGGGTGTTCACAGCCCAGTTAGAGACAGGAACAAGAACATATGATTTTCTGGGAAACTGTATCTACCTGCTCATTTTTGCTGCACAACAGTAGGAAAAAAAAAATCACATATTATTTTGTGCTTTTTCCTTCATTGCCAAGACTTGCCCAGAGTTTGAATGGACCAGGCAGAGCTGCTAACAGAAATACAGACTCACTTGACAATGCCTGCTGTGATTGGAATCAGCCAGTAAAGACTGAGGAAAAGCCTTTTTGAATTTGTTCAAGTGGCAAATGAGAAGATAAGTATTAATAGCAGATTCTAATAAACCTTCACATGATCAGGAACTGTATCCAACTGTTGCAGCCTTTTAAGCACATGCAGTTGTGGCAAATATTGCAGTCTTGACACAGAAAATTCCCACCAGAATTAATAGAAATTTGCCTGAACAAGGATTGAGTGACTGCAGACTTGCAGCCCAACCCTACAAGCCTTTTCTCATGACAGCATCCAATTAAAATTAATGAAGTAACTTGTTCAGGATTACCCAGGGAAATGATGGGAGAGGCAGGGGGGGAACTCAGATTACATGAGTCACTGCCAAGTTCCTTGATGTTACAAAGTCAAAAATACTTAGAAAACAGAAATGCTGAAGAATCGTGAGATACGCTAGCCATTAGTTAAAGTGGCTCCCAGGCAATCTGTCTGGGGTGATCAATTTGCATATATATATCACTGCTGAGGTAGAAAGTCCTGCTTTCTGGCAATATTTCTAACCTATCTCACATTTAATTGGGTATTATGATTAAAATGTGAGAGTATCTTCTATTTTGTAAAGGAAAAGAATTATGTCCTAACATGCCAGGTGGACTCGGTATCTGTTCTCATCTTCTACACCGTATTTCAGCTCCATCTTGACATTTCAGAGCAGCCCAGAGCTGATGCTCTTTCACGTGCAGCTGGCTGTGCCTGATTTTGCCCCTCGCCCAGCTCAAACCAGTAAATTATATTCTGTCCATAACCAACCCTCCTCCTTTCTCTAGCTCAGCCTCTACACTGGATGCAGCTGAAGAGAGATGACATTCCTTCACAGGCTGGCTGAGAAAGCAGCTGTTAAATCAACTTATCATCACCTATGGTGTTAAAGTGGCATGAGGGGAATGGGGAGGATGTAAGGATTTATAAATGCCTGCTATTTATAAAGTAAACAAGTTTGCTCGCTTGTGTTGCAAATGCCACATGGGAGTCACTAAAAACAGGAAGAGTTTCAGAAATCTAATTTGCTTTTCATTGTGTATGTTGTTTGATTACCTTGTACACTTCTTTCTGTTTGCAATAAAAATAGTTACTTTCCAGTCATTTTCATTTTAGGTTTCTCTCTAGCACTCACATACCAATATAACATTTGAATTGCAAACACTGTAAGAAATATTTATTAGTCACTTCCTCTGGATTTTATGTATATATGCATCTATATCTTCCTAATGTTTTCAGTTACTATTGACGGTTTATTCTGTCTGTCTTCTAGCAGGCGGCTTTTAACTAGCTCTGTCTAAGTGAGGAAGAAGGGAGGAGCAGTACATTTAATGTACTTTCTCAGAAAACTGCTCAATCACAGTTTTTGAAAGCAACATCTGAGTACTGTGCAAGAACTTTAATGCGCAGAGAAAACTCCCCTTGACTAGGCACTCAGTACCACCTTGTCTGACACCCATGCAATTTATATGATTAAATGCATTCAAGAAGAAGATCCTATAATGAAATTGCATCCTCTCCTACTTCGCCAGCTGCTTCCTCCTCTCCCAGCTTACCTAACTCAAAATGAGGAGCTTGCTTGCTGTGGTCCATTACACTTCAAAAGGAACAAAAAAGAGTGTCTGAACCAAACATATAAAACATGTCAACACATGTCTACAAACACCATGATGATGCCATCCAAATCTCTGAACCCCAGAACGCAATATACTTTCTCCAGTATGCTAGCGGCTCATGGAAACAGTACAAGAGGAATTAAAAAAAAACCCTCCCTAACATCCAGCAGAAAAAATTCACACAGGCCATGTGTCCCTCATGGGAGATACACTTCTCCCAAGCTTCTTCCAGGGACAATATGAAGAATCTTCCCATTAGTGCAGACACTGTTAACATTTTCTGAAAAGGAACAAAGGCCACATTGGATTTTCACTCCCTTGAGCTGAAGTTACAAAAGTATGTGGAGCTGTACAGGTGCATAAGGAAAAAAAAAAAAGTCCTCTGATCATAATGAAACACCATGTTACAGAAATAAGACCTAGCAGTCTTAGCTTTCTGCTCAGCCTCCTGACCAGCATTTCAAAACAACTTATATTTGCTGCTCAGTAGATATTATTTCTTTTGGAAGCCTGTCTATACTGATTAGACTTCTGTAGCAGAAACAGTTGTTAAGGTAATGCAGCAATAGGTTAGTGATTTGTGTCTGTCCATAGGGTCTGGCTTACCTTTCATGGAAGTCAGTTGTAGATGCATAAAGCTGGCATAAACTTAGGAAGTTTCTTACTTTCATAAGATCAGTGATTATGGTGGCATTGCCTGTGCCACGGCCAGGCAGTGAAACCATCTGAAGCCGTGTAAGTCACAGGCCAATTTTATACAGACGTATACCATTAACCTGAGGGTGTGCGAAGATCCCCAACTAGCTAGCTAGCCTTCTTTGCTCCATGACCCTCCTTCACCCTTTGTTACTATCTGCTTGTCTCCAGTTTCAGCAAAGTTACTCATGACATGTATCAACGTAAATAAGATTAGAAGAAGCCCCCTTGATATGTCTCCATCTCTATATCTTCCCTCTACTCTTTGATAAAGTTCCACTTTTTTTTTCTTTTTTTTTTTCCCCTTAAATAAATTGATAGAATGTTGTCAGTTTAGGTACTTTATGCTTGATGAGCTGTAAACAATCACGTAAGAGAGAAGGGGTCAAGAATCCAAATTTTTTTTTTGTCTTAATGTGTCTAGATCTATGTGTCCAAGTGATATAACACAACATAGATCCATTGCTTTCAGCTAGTGCCTTGAGAAAGGACTTTCTAATTTCAAAGCCAAAGGACTGTGCTCCTTCCACTGAAATTCTTGAGAATACTGGTTTGAACAGGTGCAGGATACAGGACTTGAAGAGTCTAATTTTCAGAAATTCTGGGCTCCAGCTTTTCTCATGGACATCAGTCGAAATGGAAGAAGATAAGAAATGCTGGTCCTAAGACACCAGGTCACCAATGCTTTGTATGGATCATTTGGAGTGATGGGAAGGGGGTTCCCACCCATTCACAGCTATCGCACAATGGCCACAGAGAGCACAAGCACCAGGCTTATATTCTACAGGCAATACTCGTGTTGCTGTCAACTCAGCTCGTGTACTGGCTTTCAAAGTGCACAACATTTTACATTGCATGATAGGCTGCCCTATATATTAAATAGTGTTGTAGCACAGTGTAAAACAGAAGAAAACTAAATAGTAAGTTATGTTGAATGTTCTTGGAAATTGTTCACAGTGATGCACAAAATAAGAGCTATAGATTAAAGGGAACAGAATAGGCTACTGTCATAAAGTCAATGCATTTAGAACATGCCACATTGCAACTTATAATTAACTCCGACTCTATTTAGGGAATATGGCATGACAGTGCATGGATCGTGAAGCCAAACAAAATTCCAAGTGTCTTCAATTTCCTGAGAAGTGTTATTTTAGCAGTAGGATACCCTATTCTCCTACTGTCTTACTGCATTCATAAACTGAAATAAATATTTTCAGTGCTATTACAGTCTATAATGATGATAGATGTTTTAATTTTGAGGTTGCTGTATTAAATTGTGTGATTAATACAATCATCCCCTCTCTGTCTCCCTTAAATGATGTCCCTATTTTCCCTTCAAGATAAGTCTCTTGACTACATTTTCAACAATATGAGACAGAAGGAAGCTTCTATTGTTTATTATGAAAGACATATTTAAGGTTAAATTCTTTCCTTTTTATAGTAGATATACATATAAAGCTGTTTCAGTGCAGCACCAATTGAAATACTATTTGAGTTTGGAAAGATATAATTACTAATGTAGAATCAGCAGGGAGACCTACAGGCTACACAGAATCATTATTTTGGTAAGTCATACTCATAGTTCAGTGAGTCTGGTGGCTTATGTCTAGGAAGAACTTACACCATGTACTTCATCTACTGGCAAATCTCGTTGCTGATCTCATTCTTTCTGCTCTTGCAGTAGCTTAAATTGGCATCACAATGAAAACTGAGATGTCAATTCAAGAAACAGCCATGGCTGGTGTTGGGCCTTTCTTCCTCTGACAAACATACACCTTGTTCATGACAAATTCAAGTTTGCAGCTCACCTTGACCACCTATGACAAAAAGCTGCTAAGGTTTCCAACTCCGTCCTTCGTAAGACAAAAATTGCTTTGCCAAAATGTCAGCTTACTACAGTCTGGAAGAACAAATGTTCTGTGCATTGGTAGGCAAACATAAACCTCAGTGGCAGTCCATGAAGAGAGAAGGAAGAGATGCGGTTTTTGTTGAGATCACAAGGTGAGCATACTGTATTTAAAACAACTTTCAATTTTCACTCTTCCATGTAAGACTGGTTAGAGACAAGAAAGAAGTTAGGCTAGGCTGGTGATGCTTCAGTCTGAATGAATGGAACTTTCCTTTCACTTACAGAGACAAAATAATATGATCGACTTCGTTCATTTCCTTTATGTAGGATGTACGTGCACAGTACCTCAGCCTCTGGCAGAAACTGCATCATTTATGCTGAGGGAGTATCTTTGGTGTATCATTGTCAGAGCACAGGGGAGGACATTAATATATAGCCAACGAAGCCTTTGCATTTGCCCAGGAAATAAAACACCAAGAAATGTACCAGGAGAATTGTCTCTCTGGCCACACTGTCTTCTTCTACATAACACTCCTGTAATTTCTGCTGACTAGGATTCAGTAAGGTCTTCTGCCCTTATGATCAATATGAGCCCATTAAAATATATGGGGCTATGTTTGGCAATAGATGGAGCTTCTTATTTGGTCAAAATGAACCAAGCCTTTCAATTCTGTTTGATGGCAATATTACTTGACATGCTAGGCATTGCCAAACATAATTAGCGACTCAAAAAGAGAAGTACTAAATAATACAGGAATATGAAAATAAACTGAAATATCATGTTACTACCACGCTGTATTTTATGAGAAACATGGCACTATATTAAATGAGAATCCAATTCATACTTAGTATTAAAAAAATGTTGGAAAAAAAACCCTTGAATTGTAAATGTGGACAATAGCACAGCTCCTTATACATTTTGCGACACTGTTGTTTATTTGAGAAAGTTGACTCTGTTCTTGACATTTGCTCCTATATTCATGGCAATAAAGCTTTGGAAATCTGTAGAGGCAGTTTCTTAATAGTTTGGCTTATAAAAAAATCCAAGAACATCCAGCCAGCTAAGTAGTCCAACCAACAACATATGCCAACCTCACTGCTAATTGCCTGTTTGAAGCCAGACCAGCTGAGTGTCTGCTACCTTACATTTTGACTCAGCTAAACTCAACTTTTTTTTTTTTTCAGTAACACAGATTGTAAAAGAAATAATTTGGAATTACTGAATATTTTGGCTGACCAGACAAGAAGTGTTATCCTTCATTCTTTAATCCCTTTTTAAAAAATTAAATATTGGCAACTTTAAAATAATTTTGAAGGCAAAAATTGAAAAATCTTGTTTGAAAACAATGAATTTCAGCATATTAATATTGCAAATATTTTTTCCATCAGCCAAACTATCAGCCAAATCAGTGAAGAATTGTGACTGTTGAACAAACACAGTTTTGGTAAATAAATTGTTAGTAAAATCTATGAGTCTGAGTCACTCCACTCTAGGTACTATATGTCATAATTTTCTAAGATCACTCTTTGGTTAGAAATATGTCTCACTGTCATCTATTTGTGAAGCACCGAGTGTATATCTACCCTTGAATTATGTGACTGATTGATGAATAATCACTAACATTTCCATAATTTCTACTACAGTGCAGCCTAATATCCCCACTGATAGAGGACTCCCATTGGGTTAGATTCTGGGCAAACAAAGCTAATCTCCTGTTTAGAATCACTCACAATATAAGTGTTTAAAAAGATCAGAGTAGAAGAAGAAATCACCAAAATCTGCTTTTTAGAAGTTTAGTGCTGAGACAAAGGCAGAGTGAATGATTTCTTTCAAGTTTTGCAAGAAATCTGTAGAAGAGATGAGAAACTGAACCAACATCTCCCAAGGTCCTCTGAGGTGCCTTACTACAAGACAATCCTTCCTGAAAAGCAAAGACAAACCACGCTTATTATTTCATCATTTACTGAGCCTCAAATGTGGTGAAGCTGCTAGGCCAAGGATCACCTCTGTCTCCACGAGCATGATGCCAACTGCTGAGACGCTGGTGCAAAATAGGGCAAGAGGCTTCAGTCTCACGTGAACGGAGTGGTTTTCTCATCGTAATTTGGCATGTGCGCCTTTGAGTCTAAGCCACAGACCCAGATCAGGCTGGGGCAGGCACTGTACAATCACAGACCAAATAAACTAGCGCTTTTGTCAAAGAGCTCATAGTTTAAGCACTGCTCGTACCTCCAGTACCTGAAGTGCTCACAATTGATTGCAAATGAGATCAGGAATGTATAGCCATACCATATGTAAGGCTTCATTATTTTTATAAATAATGACAAGCTCAGAGGCAGATGAGGATCTGAGTTTTAATATGCTGATGAAAGGTTCTGTGTTTATATTCTCATAAAAAGAAACCTCTTTGGAAGACATTTATCATAAAAAGTTCTTCTTTTTTCCTATTCGGAATGTTATGCTATTTGGGAGATTTCAAGTATTGGTTTGCAACAAAGTTTCCAGGAAGAAAGACACAAAGGGAGAAAAAAATATTTTTAAAAAGAGAAATGACATGCAAATAGGAGAGGAAGGAAAGCTCTTTTTCTTCTAACTGAAATGCAAATGAAATGGATATAGTTGTCTTTAAGAATATTTATTTGCTAAAAGTAATCCAGCTATTTATGAGAAAAGGAAAATGGAAGATCATAAGGAAAAATGAAGGAAATTACGTAAATAGCTAAATTCTTGCCTTTTGTTTTAATTAAAAAGAAAATAATCTGGTAAGATAATGGTTTTGGATTCTCAATCCAAGGATACCACACCCGAAAAAAAAAAATCTGAAATTGTTGCTGGCTGCACAGATTGTGCATAAATAAATTTAAATTAGAACATGTTTAGCTCGCTCTTAAGCAAACTAACTTTTATTCTCTTTATTTATTATCATTAGTTAATGATAATGAGTTGACCCATATCACATATAGAGTCACAGAGAGAGAGTGTGTTGAAAAGCTGTTTCAAGAAAGAAGATACAGTTCTGTTAGGTAGCATCTCACCTTTTATGCAACAACTTACTTCTGCAACAACTGTACCTCACTAGCAAAACAAGATCTGCAGCAAGAGACACATTTCAGTATGGCTAGAGCCTTTTTCCAGGAAGAAGCAGGAGCCTGGTCCGTTTAATTAATATTTGACATCACAGATCAACTTTGTTTCCAGTTTTTTCAAATGCTTTGTGGAAAGTTTCTTTCTCATTGAGTATTAAAAGGGCAGTAGCATCTGACACAAATGGACAGGAAAATCCCCTCACTTTCCATTACTCTAGCAAAGACTGGTTATTTTCCCGTGGGAAGTTCCTCTGTGTAATTGCAACAGAGTATTTAGGTTTCTAAACAAGAGAAGGAAATGGCTGAGAGAGCAGCTTCAGAATAGCCAGGATCCGAAAGATCCTGTTCAGCTTCCATTAAAACCCCTGATTTTGCTCATTTTAAACCCCAGAAGTTACTTAACAATCAAATTGCCATTTTCGTCTCACTGACCTGAATGCACATTTGTCTGCCGTTATAGAAAAAAGTGTTTTAAGGAAAATGCTTAAAGAGCCAGCAGCTCATTGGCGCTCAATTCACCACACTGCAATAATCACTGGGCTTCAGTCTGTATTCACAACAGTAAGAGATTTCAAAGAAAGTTTCCGGAATGTAGGATGGCAAGTTGTATGCTTGAAACCATCACTGGAAGTGTTTCACAATAGGTTGTACCACCATTTGTTTTGAATGAGGTATATACAGTTGATTCTTCCTTGGGCAAAGTGATAAACTAAATGACGTCTTGAGGTCTTGCAGCTCTGTTTTTGTGATTTATGATTAGTCTTTGCTGGTGAGTCTTCCTTCCGGGAGCTGTACAAGAACATGTGTTTCTCTTGGTGTTCACGCACAGTTCCAAGGCATGCTAAGAGGAGCTGGCATTACTCCCAGACCATGGCTGAGCTGCCATCAGGCCTTCCAACTAAAGCTGGGTAAAGCTGAGTCGGCGCTGGAATAGAAGACCTTTGGAGAATACCAAGTTGCTGAGAAACAGTGGAAAAGCTGGAAAACAACAGAACTGCTGTCTTTAGCAGGAGACAGAACACCATGGTTCCAGTCACTTCCTATTATTGTGCAGGATATCATCACCCTGGCCATACTCACAGTTGGCCAAGCATTTCTTACTCCCTAAGCTCTCTTTGTGATTTAATGGATGAAAAGACTGTTTGCTCTTTTTGTCCCAGCTTTACGCTCAGTATGTGACTGAAAACTGACTGCTGGGAAGGAAAGTCCACAAACAGCTCTGGCGTAACCAGAACTGCTCCTGGTTTTTATGGCTTCTAGGAGAAGATTTTTCTGTTGACAGGTTGGAGCCGTAACACACAACACTGTGTAGACATACCTCAGCTGTCTCCAAATGAACCAATAAAGTGCCCAAGTGAAGTACCAGGCTAAGGAAACCACATTGCTTGTAGAACAGAGACAGGTATCTAGTTCAGGTGTCTTCTTTTTACTTCTGCACTGATATATATGAACTTTTGCAACGAACAGTCAAGGTTGATATCTATTGATCTTGTGTTGTGGTCCACTGTTAAACTGAGGCTGTGCCCCATTTCATGACAGGTTACTTGTGGGATGAAAAGTCACTACTACACATTAAAAAAGTTTATTTTGGAGGGACTGGAGTGGATCCTAACATGGTCTTCCCAGATAGTTGTTATAGCCTGATCACTAGTATTTATAGAAAGACCTGTGCCAGTTGGTGCTTTGTGACAATCATCTCAAGTGAAATGGCCAATATCAATGAAGAAACAGACATCAGCCTCAGTGTATAAAACTGAGGATACTTGAACAGGAGTCTTCTCATCTGCAAAGTGAGAATACTTTAACATTCCAGACAAAAGAAACAAGAAAGCATCACTGAGAAAAATCCCTTTTGGATAAACCACCTATGAAAACACTGCATAAAGTATATATGAGTCATCTCTTCATAAAATGAAAACTGAATTGGTAAAATCTTGAGAAACAGCATTTAACTCTCATACTCTTTGAGGGGATATTGCCAAAACTGAGAACTCAAAACCACTCTTGCTCATCTAATGAAATTCTTGAGAAGAAAAGTAAAATTCATAGTGATGGTTTCTAGAGTTCTGCTGCCTGTGATAGAAGCAATATTGTAAATTCTTGCATGCTTCCAAAAAGTAAGCTACGGTAACTGTATAGTTACTCTGTGTATATTACAAGTAGGAATTTTAAGTGCTCATTTTTAAGAATCACATTCCATTAGGTTGCTTACAAGAAACCTCATTTATGCATCTGCTTTTTCTTTCCTAGGGAAATGCAAAATTAAGTTATCATGACAACATTTTATTGTGTACAAAATTAGCTCGATTACTAAATCAGAAAAGAATTCCAATAGAAACAGATATAACAATAGTATGGCAAATAAAATCCTTATGGGTCCTTCTTTCCATACTTAGAAAATGAAGAATGATTAGCCACATATTACAGCAGGACCTGTGTTGTTGGCTGCAAAAACGTAGATTTAAAGTGGTTTTATCTATGCTCTATTCTACCTATTAAACTTGTTCTGTTTTATCTTGATAATGTTCTTTGTATATGAAAATTATCTGGAAGTGGAGGATCCCAAGCATCTGTCCTTTATTTTTGTTTATTGTAGATTTTGATTTTATATTCTTGTTACAACAGCTATGACATGGTTTCTGTCCATTAGAAGTCTGAAAGAGCTGATGACTTTTCACGACTCATGCACATGATAAATCTCCGAAAGGATATAAGGAACCAGGATAGTAAGTTCTGTTCCTACCTAACTTGAGACCTTGACAGGTTAGACACTTAGCTGATGCGCTTAAATTAGAAATAAGGTCATGTTAGGCTTCCTACGTAGCTAATTCATGTTTCCTGAGGGAGATACAGCCCACCTATGATATGAATCACCCACTGGAGGTTCCTAGCATTCTTCATTGACTGCAAAGGGACCCTACAATGACCTTGGTCCAAATATAGATTATTTAGCTAGGTACTTGAAGTTATTTTAAAGGAATCCAGGACTCCCTAGATAGTTAGATAAGTTTAGATTAGAGAGTGAAAAAAGGCAAGATGAAAGGGGAAGACATGCTGCGTTTAAAGAACCCAAGCGCATTTGGTATTTGAAGTTTTGATAAGAAGAAAAACTCAACACCTTACAGAAGAACTTCTGTCCCTCATTCTTTATGTCCCATTTTGGCCTCTGATCTTCCATTCCAGAAAAGAACCCAAGCTGAAAATAAACACCCCACCCTCCCGCTCTGGTTAAGATGCTTACTTGGAACGTAAGACCACCTGTCCTGGGTCAGGCCAGAGGTCCATCTCTGCCAATACAGTTTCCAACAATAGCCAGAAATACCTGTCTATGAGGGAGCACAAGTATTGGAACAAACACGATGTGACATTTTTCTGCAATATTCTTCCAATTTCTAACAGCCTGTGGCTCAGGGGCATCCTTTGTAGTTAACAACCTTCAATTGTATTTCTCTTATATTAACCTGCCAAATGTCCTCTTTAAGCTGTGTAAACTGTTGTCGCCCACAATTTCCTGGGGCGAGGAATTCCACTGCTGAACTGCATGTTGTTTTAAGACTTCCTTCATGTCTTCTGATTTTGCGGTGTTTTCTGTACCATATCCTTTCCCACTCAGCACCAGGAATCCTTGATGGTCCTTCCCTTCTTCCAAACCTCTGAAGGGTGAGTAGGAAACTCTTTGGGACAAGCTTACAAGTGATTGACAGGCTTGGGGAACAGTGCCTCCTTTTTCTCTCATTCCAGGCTCGAGGACACAATTGCCCAGCTAGAAGTAGTGGCTAAAACACAAAAGGCCTCCTAAACACCAATACTATGGAAGAATGACATCAAAGGGAGAATACTGACCATGGATCAAGTGCAAGATCTTTGTAGCCAGCTGAAGAGAAACATTCAGAGACATGTTGAATCTAACATGAATCTAACAGAGAACCTCAAAAGAGGTCATTCTGCAATTATAAGAGTTCTTGAGAGGACAGAGAAAAGCAGACCCTGAAACTACGCCTGTGCCCAATCCCTGAAGAAGTTTTTACCCTGTTTGATAAAAATAAAACTCATTTTGATAGGTTAATGTCTTCTAAACCAACATTAAATGCTAAACCTCAGGAATTGATTGGAACATTTTTCAAATTCCCCTTAAAAGAAAAAAAGTATGCAGTTAGCCTGTGATAAAAAAAGAAACTATGTCAGGGAACACAGTGTATTAAGACAGTATTAAGACAATTATTTTTAAAGATTTAGGCAAAAGACCAGCAAAAAGAGAGATCAGACTTTTCAAGGAAATATGCTAAGCAGGGGAGACTATGTTTCTCCATGAACTTTTCAGCCCAGCTTTAATTCAAAGTTGGTTACAAAGTGCATCCTCTGCAGAAACCAGAAAAAAGTTTCAATATCTGTACTATTTTTTTGTTTGTTTGTTTCACAGCAAGTTGCTTCTAGTTGTTACAGATGTCTACCCTATTTGTATATAAAAACTTAACCAGCGGCTGTGACTAACACATCTAGTAACCTTTTCTGCTCCAAGCGCATGCTTTATTATAGGTATGCAAGTTTACTACATGGTTGAATGCGAAATGGTCCAGGAAGAGAGCAAAAGGAGCATCAAATTCCACAGGGTCCTTACAGGAATGAAATATTGGTATGAAGGAAACATTTAAAATGTGTTATCAGTTACACAAGGTGTCTTTGGTTCCTCTAGCTGTAGCAGGGTGTTAATGACATGTTGGCAGGCACACCTAACTGGATGGATCAATACAGATAATTTGTTTACAGATAGTACAATGTTATCTCAGCACTGAGGTACACCAAAGAGATGGTTTCCCTGCAGGAAAGCACTAACTTTGCTTTCGTAAAAGGAGTGCCTGCACAAACCCCCTCTGTGCCATCCTGTCCGGTTTCTCAGAGTCCACAGAGGCTTGCGACTCCATGTGTTGGAGGCACAGAAGAAAGCTGCTCTTGCAAAATGGCACCATGTGATGTGTGAATAACCTGAATGATGCACTGATGGGGTGGGGGAGGATCTTAAAGGAAATAAAGGCAATACAGGTTGCTGAGCTATGGAGTACTGTGGGAGATTTCTACCCATCTAGACCTTTTCTTTGTCTTTGTTTCATTACCTTTGATTTTTTTTTTAGCCTCAAATGCTCTCCCTTTGCTCCTACCTGTTCCCTCTGTTCCACAAAACCAGTCCCTTCCCCTTTTTCCCATGCCCTCTCACCCAGTATCTGAGATTCCCTGCCCCTATTTTCTAGCCAGAGCTCCTCAAAAAATGCTCAGACCTTGAGTGTAACAACATGGCACGTGAAATGAACTAACAGGAACCTTAATACAAAAGTTTATGTTTTTTCTTCAGTTATTTCTATCTGCCTTTAATACAGGAAAGGAAATAATCTTCGCATGTAAAGTCTCTTCATGAGGTTATACAGCTCCCATAGTGTCAAATGTCTCAGGTCAAGCCTCAGGCTCTATTACAAGTACTTATGTGCTGTATTTGGCAAACTTATTAAGAGGAAGCAATAATAGGCAGGAATATTTTGACATCGGTTAAAACCCACCAAATTTTCTAAGTTTCCAGTTTCCATGTCCCTACAAAGTACTTGCTATCCTGCCGTGAGAGAAATACCAAATGATCGGAGAAGGTGCTAAGTGCTGGAAAAACTCCTGACCAGAATGTCACATCTTCTCATCATATCCCACCCTGCCTCCATCTCAAAATCACCTTAGTTAGCTTGTTTGAGATACTAAGTGCTGCTTTTTTGTGGCAATTTGATATTTAGCAGATGAATGAAGAGATATTACCGAATGTCAAGGAGCAGCAAGGGCAGGCTGCAGGGAGCTGAGGGCAAGCACAAGACAGGCTGGGGCATGTCCTTACCAACAAGGGGTCAGAGCCATGGTACCAGTGCAAGGGGAGCTGAGGGGGTCTGCTGATGTTAACTGGGGTCAGCCAAGAGTCCCACAATTTCCAGACACGTCCACAACAACGGGGCAGCTCCGTGGCACCAAGCCAGGAAGTCAAGTCATGAAGACAAAGTCAGGGTCAGCAAGGTCCATGGCCAGACATGGCATTCCTGCAGTATAGATCGAACAAGGACCAAGGCTGAGGCTTGAGATAAATTTGGCTACCAAGCTGAAGGAGGAAGCCCTCACAGCTCTTTCTCCCAACCTCGCTGCTCTCCCAACAGCCTGACACAATGGCACATCAGCCAAAACCCCAGGGTGGGAGAAGAGGTAGCAGAGCTTGGTGGTACCCTCAGGGCCCTGACATCAAGGTGATCTAATGGATCATTGCTGATCTATATGTATATCATGTATAAGCCTTTCCAGCTTTTCTCCTTTTCTAAAGTAATTTTTACATACATATATATACGTATATGGCTGTTGTGGTTGCTTTGGTACTCCAATTCCCTTTATGGGCACATCTGGCCCCAAACTCATAAACCAGCCAAAACTACAACGGTGCTGGAATTACATTTCAAAGATATACAGTTAAGTAATACCTGGAAATTCATAAATCAAATAGATGGAGATTATTAATACTTTTGCCATTATCTGTCTTCTGTACTTGTGCAGATTTCTTTCTGCTTTGCAAGAGCTTGTTGATTTTCTACCTGCCTCCTGTATTGCTACAACTGTTTTCTCTGATTGAGCATCTGTAATGCTCTGAACGGAAACACATCCAAGGAATACACACTCTGCACTTCACTTAGATACATATTTCAAAAATTTTACAGAGGAAGATAAACTTGCCAGTGAAAACTGAAGAAGCAAACCCCCTTTAACCTATAACACATAGACTACCAGATATGTCCCTTTGAAAAGTTAAATTAGCATTATAGAGAAATTCTAAGAGACCTTGAGAAAAAAATTCAAATTAACATGTTTTACTGACATTGCAGGCTCTGTTTCCAGAGACGTAGCAAGCTTTGGCTAACAGCAATATGATTTCCAAAAAGTACATTCATGTCAGGCTGAATTCCTCCTTTATGGACAGGCATAGTTTCTGGGAATTGGTTGAAAAAGCAGGCATTTCTCAGCTGATTAAGGCTGAAAGGCCTGATTAAACAGCCCTTTTGGGTCGAACAGTAGCCCTCTGTAATAAGAAATGATGTTATTAACATCACCCAAAGATTTCTGATGAAATGAAAGAATCTTTTCAATTCTCAGAACATGAGGACCCGCTGGGTATGAGCACACCGGTGCGGTGGGGCTGCTTATTCAAAAATTGCCAGGAGCACAGAAGCTTTCATCGTTGTATGAGAGGGCAGTGTGTTAATCACTTGAATGTAAGGAAAGCCTGGAGGACGTTGTCCAAGGAATCCATGCACCATTCCTTCAACTTCTTTTCTTAGAAAGGACTTGGACAGTTTAAGAGTTATTTTTGGAGAGTGACATTGAGGAAAACCCTAATATTGTGCTCCCTAACTAAAGCAGGGATGCCATGCTATGTTGTAACTTCAGATTGGTATCTCCCTTCAACAGTGCTGGCAGACAACTGGTTAGAAACTGATACAGACACAAGGAGTCCTAGCAATGAGCCTGAAAATGCTTTTGGGCTCCATTTTGCATCCAAATCAAGTTGACTTTGACAATCAAAAACTTTGACAGCCATCGACAACTTATTTGTACCACTGCATGCAAGCCAGTGATCACAATGTAATATTTTAGGCTTACATGGAGAAAAGGAGGCTTATCTTCCACCATCTACAAACTTTTAGGTTTCAGCCTGTGTTTAATTCCAGCATTCAGATCTTGTATTCTCACCAGCTTCTCACATCGTGAGCTAAAGAATCTCTGACACTTTCATTATCTGCAGAGGCATTAAGCCATCATCACATTATTCCTTTCGATTCGCTTCTGAAGAAAAAACTTCGGGAGTTCATCTAGACAGCAGACATTACAGTCATCCAGTGGGGCATAAATTAATAGCATATACTGATTAATACCCCACGGTACATATATCCAACTCTCAAACCCAGAAATTCAGACCTATTATCACTTCATTCCCAAAATGAGTCAATATTTGAGGCTGAAATTAATTGGGAAAAATGCAAATTGTTGGAAATCTCCCAGCAGCCATGTAATGGAGAATCTCTCTCAAAGGAATCTCCACAGGGAAATGAATGCAATTAAGGACCAAGGTAATAAACTGCCAAGAAATTTCAACTAGCTAGAGAAGCCTTATTTAAACCCTGAGTTCCCCCAGTGAGGCAAACAGGGAGTGTCATCTGTCCCTGAGCTGCTGCAGAAAGATTTTTAAGTACAAAAATAAATATTTTACATAAATATCTGTATTTTCTTTTGCCTCTCTGCATATACCCTCCTAACTTATTGAAAATAAATTAATAGCATTTGTAGAGGTCTCCTGTGCGATTCTGGTTAGCACCCTGTCTATTGTTTGAAGAAAACCAAATAATTATAGGCAGAGCGGCAAATGTGTTCTGCCTTTCCCAATGCTAAGCAGTGTTCTGAATTGCTGCCTTTACTACTGTAGCGATAATTAAAGTTAAGAAACTAGATCAGATACTCCCGGACTGTCACAGGTCCCAGAATGCCCTACAACGCTTTGCTAATGAACAACTGCACCAGCCTGGAGCTCTTTATGAAAGCGGGTCACCCCTTGAACGGGTCCCAGTGGCAGAGAGTAATAAGAGACTTTTTTATGGCTTGCAGAGAGCTTCTTACAATAATATAAATATCAACTTTATCAGACGCACTATGGAGTTTGAGGTGGGAAAGGCCTTTTTCTCTAATGCGTGGGAGTGCCATAATAAAGAAAATAGGGCACTGATAAGTATTGCTGGGCCTGTCCAGCAGTCAGGCAGCTGAAGGAACAGAGAGAGATCCAAGAATTAAAGTGGTCTTTAGCAGACAAACTTCTGCCGAAAAGATCGCATTCGCTATGTTTATTTGCTGAAATCTGTTATATCAGGCCACAATGACTTCGGGTTTTAACGGCTGCAGAGATCATGCCTGCATTGAGTGTATGAATTGACAGAAAACAGAGAAATAACCCTGAGCCCAGAATAGAAAAAAGGGTGTTGGGCAGTTCTGAAGCAACAGCACAGAAAGAGCAGCTTTCCACCCTAAAGAGCAATGAGACAAATTCAAAACCACTTGGAGCACGCAGCTAGATACAATTGTTTAAGAACCACTGAGACTGCTGAAGGAATTTCAGCCCTCCATTTCCCCTCCTGCCCTCGATTCACTCCTTTCCCTATTATGCACATCTCCTCTTATTTTATAACTGTTAACACTCACTCTAATGTGTTATGTCTATGCTGTATTGTCTGGCCTTGTATTGTCTGCAGCCTTGACGAGCTTTAAAATTGCCTAATTGCATAGTTCTAGCTGAGATCCTGGGAAGCATGTGGCATTTGGGAATGTGCAAGAAAAAAAAGGTACTTTTTGTTTGTTTTTCTGATTTAGTAGAAAAAAATAATTTAAAAGGCTTCCCCAAGCAGGCTAGAATACAAGTTCTCCAAAGAGACTGTGATAAACCTTGTTTGTCATTTTAAAATATTAGTGTATGCTTTTACACTGCTGTCGCCGGGAGATACTTTGCTTCTGCTGAATGTGATGGTGAACAGCGAGTAGCAGCATAAACAAGCAGCGTGGCAAAGGCTGGTGCTGGAACGGAGCTCTGCTCTGCAGGAGAACCTATACAAGAAGAGAGCTTTATTTGACAGTAGCAAGAGAAAGAATACTTTAAAAAGCAAAAGAAAAAGGCAAGGAGAAGATGTATGAGCCTGCAAGCAGCGGGATAAGCGCCAGGTAGAGACTAAAGACAATAGCACTGGAGTACATAAGAACTGAGAAGAGAAGCTGTTCACTTGCAAACAGGGTCATGGGAGACAGAAGTTTTTGGGAAGACAATGCGCTGGAAACTGCGTGACTGAGCGAAGGGAAGATTGAGAGTGCAATGGCCAGCACAGCACGGAATGTAACACATAAAGTCCTCATGTAAAAATAGATGGGTTAGAGGAACAGAAATAGAATTGATAGTTTGGATGAAAGACGAAGTCAGGCCAAAGTGCACAGTTAAGGAATTCACAGAAGATTTTGCCAACCCAACAGATTATAAATCTGAGATTGAACAAAATCTTTCTACATATTTAAAAGTGACATATGTGGCAAGAAGTAGTTTATTGTCAAATTAACCATGGAAATGTATTCTACAGCAGGAGTTCCTAAGTCTTCTGTTCTGTAAAGCCTCTCAACCATCTGAATTCCTTGTGGGTCACCATCTGAATTGAAAACATACTTTATCTGAAAATTAAATTATTTCCTAGACTACTTGCCATTGCCTCATGGACCAGTAGTTCGAGAATTAAATCATTTTTAGAGACTCCAGAGGGCATGAGACTGAAGGAAGACGTGGCAGCAGGAGCTGGGCAGTAAGTCTGGGACAAGGAGGGGCAACTGCGTCCTGTCAGGGGGAAGGAATAAGATCTGGGACTAGACACATGGGGAAGAGAAGATGAAGGCAGGATAGCGGGCTGTTTTGATTTGAGAGCCTGAGCTGGTAGGCCTAAAACACATACAAAGCACAAGGAACAGGGGATGGGGAAAGCTGGGTCTAGATCAGAGACAGGTAGGAAGAGCTCAGAATAAGGAGGGTTTGTCTCCACAGACTATAGTGGTCTGAATCTCAATATTGATGTCAACAAACAAGAAATTGGATTGAAAACTTCCATATTT
This sequence comes from Aramus guarauna, assembly GCA_013400195.1. Classification (NCBI taxonomy): domain Eukaryota; kingdom Metazoa; phylum Chordata; class Aves; order Gruiformes; family Aramidae; genus Aramus; species Aramus guarauna. Next base: position 154,782 of record VXBL01002068.1, on the reverse strand, counting down.
GGTAATGAAATGTGCTGAGTCAGTAACTCTAATTATTCTCTCAGTCACATTCCTTCAGTATTTTCGTTTGGATATTTTACTGAAGTTAACTGTAGCAAAGCAGGTTTTAAGAAAGTACCCGCAGCAAATCCAAGATGGTTTTCCAAATTTTCCCCCTTAAAAATCTCAAAGCATTTGGATGCTTGTGTTAGTGTTATACCGAGAATGGTATGCTCACACTATGCTGGGAATGACAGCCCTGAGAGGGCACCGGCTGGCAGACAGATTTGCACTTGGTATATCTCTAGCACAAGTTGAGGATCTGGCTTGTGCTCTGCATCTGTTTTCTCCTTCCCAGATCTGTGTTTTTACTGAAGTTTCCTTTACAGTGCGTACAGAAAACTATAGGTTGAGGCAATAAAGAAGAGACTGCCACAGACAAATAACACATTATATACTACGGAAAAGATTCACTAGGATCTGGCGCTGTAAAATAAGAAATGTAGTATTGCCCTGCAGTATAGTTATGAAATAATGAGTATGTACAAAATTAACTGCTATTAGATGTATAAATTACTCCAGATTAAATAGGTGTGGAAGGCCACACCACTACTAATTTTTCTTTAGCTTAGCGTCCCCATGTTCCTACTGAATTTCTGACTGGTGTGCAGGATGCGTGACACCGACGAGCACAACGCTGACAGCAGTGTTACTGTAGCTCCGATTGTCTACAGCTACCAGCCAGGTAAAGTCTGCAGGGAGCTGCAACAGCTTTTATTAGAATAACTGGCATATTTGGGAAAAAACAGTCCAGACAATATCATAGGTAGCCCTTGGGGTTTTTTACATATGTCTCTCATGGAAGTAAATTTGTGATTTTCAGATAAGACATTAGGAATTGGGTATACGCAAGTCTGAACTTTCCCCTTCTTGCTGCCTTTTGAAGGTATTCACCAAAATGAATTACATATATAAGAAATACTTAGGAAGTACGGATAGGAAAACAAAACTCGGTTCACTAAAGGATAAACATATGCACAAGGATGAATTAATCTTTATACAATTTCCAGAAGTACAAATGATTGGAGCTACAATCCTAGAACTAATGTTGTTATTTAATCAGGACCAATCTGAAGACTGCTGTCATCTGACGCCATAAATTCATGGAAGCATCAATTTACTAGATGCGATGGAAACCCAACCAGAACATCCTGGCTAGACAATACATGGCCATTTTGTTCTGATTGAATTTAGAATTTTCCTTGTTTATGTGTTCATAAATCAACCTGAAAAGCTAGACTATTATGTTGAGAACATAACTGCTGATATGAGGAGCCTATGCTACTTCTGGTAGGACAAAAACATAGGGTGAAATCCTGTTTGGATTAAATGAATCAGACTACTCTAAAAAAAAAAAAAAAAAATCCCAAGCCATTTGGGAAGACAAATGCATGGGTTAAAGTTCACTGAGAGAGAAACACGGCTTCATGCAAGAAAATTTATTAGCCAAATCCATAACAAGACCAAGAATTCAGGTTGATGTTCAACAGTGCAGCTGCAGAGCTATGCTGGCTATTTAATATGTATGCCAGAAGGTTCTAGTTCCAAATAAATCAACATAATATAGGCTTTGCTTGCAAAAATAAAGTGGCAGTGGTTTCACTAGGACTGTTTCTTTAAATCAATTTCACTAAACATGCAGCAAATCCACATGTGGACACAGTTACATTGATTTACAACTGGCTTACATCGATTTAGTTTAATTCAAAGGGTGGAATTTTATATGGGAGCTATACACTGATTTAAGTGCATCTACATAAGACTGCAATGGTTCAATTTAAATAGACTTAAATCAAGACTTCAGTTTAGCCACTTTAGCAACACTTCAAATAGCAGGTTAGGTCTTACTAAGTAAACACACATAGAGGTAGATGTCAGCCACTTTTCAAAGAACAGGAGATTCAAATCAATCTGAGTACAATTTTATGGAACAGACTTGAGGTTGTCTAACTGTATAAAACTACCAAGGATCAACTGTGACACCTACTTAAAAATTTTCTTTTTTGACCTGTGACCATTGCATTATAAAACTGACTCTACTTTTAAAGGGATTTAATCTCTTCCATCAATCCTTTTTCTGGTCTTTATTTACTTATTTTTTACACATATGTTCAACATCTTCCCATTACCGCAATGATTTTTTTGTTCATTCTTATGGAAAACTCATATTCAGTATTTCAGCGGCACTCATCACCTGAGCCTGTGAAGGACACTTAAAACCCAGCAGTTCTGATCATCAGAATGCTTTCCTACAATGCACAGAATTAAAAAAATGAGAGAGTTTGATACAATACTGAATACCTTTTCTCATCGGTGTGTTCAAGTCATGCTCTAGAGTCAGTTTTTTTCTTGCGTTCCCAGTGGAGGATCTAGGCCATGCAGCAGGGAACAGATTGCTGACTCTCATCTGCTTGTAATTCTGCAGTCAAGTTGTGGATCCTCATTTTATTTCATACCTGAACATAAGGGGAAGAAAATACCAAAGAGAAAAGGTGAGTTCTGCAATATCCTTTTGCATTTTGTTACTTATTTTACTCAAAGTTGTTTTGCAATGTCTTTGGCAGATGCAAAAAGAAAAAAGTTAACGATGCTTACTTGGGATAAATATTCACTGGTCTGTGTATGTTAGACTGAGCTACGGTGACTGTTCATTGGGATGGTCTCATCAGCACCGGACCGGAAGTACTCAGTGCTTTTGAAAATTTGGCCATTTATTTCAGGGCCTAAATGGGCAATTGGGAGCCTAACTTCAAGTCTGCATTTCTCAGTGCCATGCCTGCTAGCCTCTAAGATGTACAATCACTGAGCAAACTCAGTGTTTCACCCTTCTGAAGTCAGTGGAATTTTTAACACTTCCAGTGGTTCCAGCAGGACCAGGATTTCACCTCGCATTTTCTCTTTGCTTAGTTTAATGTTCAGCATACCATTGGTACAAATCAGTACAAATAGGATTAATTTATTTGGTGAAAGCAGGACTGTGGTGATACTGATTACCTTGTTTATTAGCTTTAATAATAGATTTTTTTTGCCATTTCCCTGCCACAACCAATGAAGAAAACACCATCAACATGCAATTATTTTATGGGTGAAAATACTCTTTGTTTTGGTGTTCTTCACGGACCAATTTATGACATTAGACATGAAGGATAGGGGATTTTACCTGTGGAATCAGGAATGTTAATGTTCTTGGGAAATACTCAGTTGGATTCCTTTCATTGGGAATTTTTATGTGTCATACCACCTCCTTTTTCTTTCTTTCTTTTTTTTTTTTTAACACAATATAATGTAAGTCAGAAAGCAAAATATTTTTATTAGCCTCAGAGATAAGTCATCTTTCATAGTCATGATTAAATGATACGTGGAAAGGGACTGATCTCTGAGGCAAAGAAATTTCCACTTATAAAAGTGCAATTTTAACAAGATGTTCTCATGAGCCCCCTTCCAGCATGTTTCTGGAAAAGGCTCCTTATGTCGTTACCAGTCCCCCAAGCTAACCACTTCTGCACTAAAGAGGCTGATGCAGAACAGTTTTTAGCTGCCAGCCAAGGCACAGTGCTGTTGCTGCTCCTTCACGGATCTCAGATGACCTCAGGGCTACTCCAGACTCCACATCCAAACACAAAAAGAACAATATATTTACTGTCTGCTCAGAAGAAAACAAGTCTGTAATTACTATGTGAACAGTAACAGGATGCATGGAGTCTGTCTATAAAGATAAGAAATTAAATAAAGGTTAGCTGGGAAGTGTTATACAGAACTTTAAAAAACAAAGAATCAAAGAATCAAAGAATCAATTTGGATCATCAAGATCCAGCACCTCAATGTCTGTCTTGTAGTGAGGGGCCCCAAACTGAACACAGTACTCAAGGTGTGGCCTCACCAGTGCCGAGTGCAGGAGGACAATCACTTCCCTAGTCCTGCTGGCCACAATCTTTCTGACATTAGCCATGATGCTGTTGGCCTTCTTGGCCACCTGTGCACACTGCTGGCTCATGTTCAACTGGCTGTCGACCAACACCCCCAGGTCCTTTTCCACTGGGCAGCTTTCCAGCCACTCTTCCCCAAGCCTGTAGCATTGCATGGGGTTGTTGTGACCCAAGTGCAGGACCCAGCACTGAGCCTTGTTGAACCTTGGCCCATGGACACAGCCTGTCCAGATCCCTCTGTAGAGCCTTCCTACCCTCAAGCAGATCAACACTCCTGCCCAACTTGGTGTCATCTGCAAACTTACTGAAGGTGCACTCAATTTCCTCATCCAGGTCATTGATAAAGATGTTAAAGAGAATGGGCCCCAGTACTGAGCCCTGGAGAACACCACTTGTGACTGGCCACCAACTGGATTTAACTCCATTCACCACAACAGTTTGGGTCCAGCCATCCAGCCAGATTTTTATCCACAAAGAGTACACCTGTCTAAGCCATGAGCAGCCATTTTCTCCAGGACAATGTTGTGGAAAGTGGTGTCAAAGGCTTTACTGAAGTCCAGGCAGACAACATCCATAGTCTCTCCCTCATCCACTAAGCGGGTCACCTTGTCATGGAAGGAGATCTGGTTAGTCAAGCAGGACCTGCCTTTCATAAACCCATGCTGACTGGGCCTGATCACTTGTTTGTCCTGTATGTGCTGCATGATGGCTCTCAAGATGATTTGCTCCATAACCTTTCCTGGCACTGAGGTCAGACTGACAGGCCTGTAGTTCCCCAGATCCTCCTTCTGGCCGTTCTTGTGGATGGGCCTCACATTTGCTGACCAACCCGAGTTAGCCAGGGCTGCTGACAAATGATGGAAAGTGGCTCGGTGAGCACTTCTGCCAGCTCCCTCAGTAGCCTGGGGTGGATCCCATCTGGCCCCATAGACCTGTGTGTGTCTAAGAGGTGTTGCAGGTCACTGACTGTTTCCCCTTGGATTATAGGGAATTAATTCTGCTCCCTGTCCTTGTCAGAAAAAAAAGAGGTGAACAGCAATACTAACAAGAGCAGAGTATGTTGGATTTCTGTCAATCTTCTATGCTGTCCAGTGGTGTAAATATGAAAAAATGATAATTGAAAAAAAAAAAAAATCAAACATGAATCCTGATTCCACTGAAGTCAGTGGTAAAACACCCATTAACCTGAACAAGACCAGAATTACTTCCACAGCAGTCTTGGGTACTTGTCACTGGTCAAGATGCTAGCTGGTATGATATTCTGTTGTAATTATCATTAAAATGTGATTGATCCTGGAAATATTTTGCTGTTACCTTTCTTACTTTTACTCTGATTTCCAGAGATGTGGTTCCACTTCCCACAGCAGCACACAGACTTAACCTGAATCAGAAGGGAGTACAGATTCGCTTGAAAATCAAATATGCAAAAAAAATTCTACCTAAATATTACAGAATGTTGTTCAGACTTTAACTGAGAATAGTTTAAAGATGTGGCTGAATATAAACACATCATAATCAAATAAAAAAAAAAGGGTGAGTTTAGGGTAGCCATTTCTACCTGTGGCCTGCAAACTGCTATAGCGCCATAAACTATTCCTAAAACCCCAGAAAAGGCAATGAGGAAAGGTATTTATATTGCCAGTAAACATAAATTCACTCTGCAGATGCCTGCACTGCCCATGGAAGTTTCTGAGAATCAAAAAATTCAAAGAAGTTGAAAAATCAAATATGTTAAAACAGTGATACTGCTAAACTTGCTAACAAGGCGTCATAAGTGAACTTAGAAAATTAGGATTATCAATATTTATGCAAAATACTTATCACAAAAAAATGAGTAGCAAACCACTTTAACGAGGGGTTAGAATTTGGATGCACACCTATTCGTTCAAGGTATCTACCCCAGGCTGAAATCCACGTACATTTGATAGACAGGGAACATATACGAGAATGGATTCTTTGTGATTACTAAAATTTTAGTCTGGTTCCCTAGGGAAAAGAAACTTTCTTACTCATAGTTTTTGTGTGCTTGTTTATCTTCTCTTTCTACCAGTAGTTCCTGAGCAGTCCAAGTTCAGCCAAACTTGACCAATAATTAAGTTCCCAACAAGTTTTGTAAGCGCAGTCAGGTAAAAAGAGCAAGACAGTACGAGCACCTTGGCGGGGGGAGAAGCTGCAGGGTGAGTTTTACTTTGCTTGGTGCCAAAAAATCCACACAGAAAGCAAACCTGCTAAATGTCATTGTCTTCAGTTAGACCTCAAAATCACTGCAGGACACTAACCCATAAAAATGCAGTTTTTATTACCTCTGGCAGTCCTAGAATGATTTGTTCTGAGAACAGATATAGCAGTAGATGTGTTACTGATTAGGACTTCTGCTACTGTCTCAAGGGTATTCAGGACTTTAACCTTCCGCATAGAGGGCAAAACTCACAGTGCACAGGGACTAGTGTTATGCCTCCATTAAGAGCAGACGATGTAGCCTAGAATTCTTGATCTGTAATCAGGCTGGGGTGACAGAGAAGACAGTCCGGCATTTGTAATGATTTCAGTACTTGTCAATTTACCAAAGGTGGAAAGTTCCCCGATAGCCTTGTTTTTGATTAGGATGCCACACTGAAAAATATGTGGTAATTTATTGGAAAATCTCAGGCTCAGTTCAGTAAAGCATACTTACTGCAGTGACTGGATAGATGTTTATGCTGTTTCAGACTTAAGTGATGCCAATACTTATTTTCACTTATTACAGTTATACTTTAAAATCATAAAAAACAATCAGCTCATCTCAGGTAGGAACGACAGATTTAAACATCTTAAAATGACTGGATATTAACCGAATTGGTTTTAGTGTACAGACAAATTTATACTCGGAATAATTTTTAAGCAACCGGAGCTAAACTGCATAATAGTTATTTTTGTTAGGTGAGCTTAATTATGCTGCAGGCTCGGAGGAAGCGAGCTAAGCTTTCAGAGCCCTTCCCTGCTGCGCTGCGCAGGGATGGTGCTGGACCACAAGCATCATGTGGGAGCAGAAGAGGCTGGTGGCTGAGGGGATGCCAGGGCCCGGCAATGTTGCTTAGCAACTTCCCAGGGCTGACTCTGGCAACAACATCTTTTCTGTGTCGGATGTGCACCACCGCTTCGTTCAGAACGGGAAAAGACGGAGCAAATAGCCCTCCAGAAGAGAAGACCAGTAAAGCTGCACGTGCCCATCTGCCGTGGGACCTCAGCCAAAGAGCCGCGGTGAAAGAAGTCCTTGTGCAGTAGCTGTTTCTTAACTAGCTCCTTTTCTGGACACCGTCATTCTTTCCATGCAAATATAATATACATTTGAAAAGGATTAATCAATATCAAAATGTGCACAGTTGTTATAGAACAAGAGCATCTGCACGGGCCTTTTCATTTTACGTTCACACTTGAATCTGAAATGATTTTCAAGTGCGAAAAGCCTGCGTTTAACCTGAACTGTAGACCCATCCACAAAACCGTTTTGTTTTGCAGGCTACATATTATCTTTGCTCTTCATTTGAAATCACACTTAAGTTGTGTTTAAGTCTGAATCAAGGTGTCAGAAGATACTGAGAATGAATGAAGAAAATGATGAGTCAATGTTCTCGTCTCCAAGATGGTACCGGGTTGCTCCAGAGCTGGGCTGCAATTACAGCCCTCTTTTTCCGGCTTCCCTCCTCTCGCTGCTCAGGGAAAACGACCCGTGTCCCAGTCTGTGCCCAGCTGACACTTTATGGTCACCTCAGCTCTGCAGGGAGCTCAGGCCCTGCTCTTCTGTGAAGAGAGGAGAATAAAGAGGTGGTGAAAGGCAGGTCAAGGCCAGCCCTGCTCTGGAAGTGTGGAACAGCAACGGTCCCCGGCCGGCCGGCAGGTCTGACAGCCGCTGGCACGTTTGCATCGTTCTTACCAAGCACTCGCAGCGCTTGACCCACACATTTATTTTGCCCTGGAACACGGAGGTGGAAGCAATGCTGGAAGTGTTTGGGTACGTCTGATTAATTTCTCCTCAGCTTTTGTGTAAACACATACAGCTGAATTATTTAGGAATTCCTACCTTTTTTCCTACCATGACAAAATAACTTGTTAGAAAAGGCCCCACAACAGTGGCAGATCTTTTATAAGCAAGGAAAAAGCATCTCCTGTGTGCTTGCAATACAGTTCCTTAAGAATGCTGAAAGCCAAAATTTTGGATGATATTGCAGTGAAGGAATACTTGGAAGTAAATTTACATTTTTTGCAGTTTCAAAAAAATCTCTGAAGGACAACTTTCCTTCCTTCAGTAATTAAGAGAAGCTACAGTTTTTTTTCAATCAGCATGAAATGGCTTTGATATACTTTACATATGAACTGTGGAAAGAATTTGATAATACACCTCAAAAAACCAAATAGCTTGTTTTGTACTGGTCAAAAATAGCTACAGCCTTTTCTGCAATTCAAAATTCAATCATTTAAAACTTCACAGAGCTCTTGTCTTCAGACTTTCCAATCAGCTCTTGCAACACGAACGATGCCTTATTACTGCAACTGCTACTTCTGTCTATTGAGTCAAGTCATTCGAAAAATGATTTCATGGCGGAAAAACTGCCCTAATGACAATGAATATCATTTTGAAAATTATTTCATTGCATGAAGGATTTTACATAATTTACATTAACTGATTTTTAACATGCCAGTGATTTATGATCTACCAACCAAAGAAAATACCCAGCAAGTGAAAATGCCCTGTGAAGAGTGTGCATTCACACAGCGAGTTTACATTTAATCAGTAGTTGAACAGGCATGACCACAGCCCTTTTCACAGGCTGAGCTCTGCCCAGGTACCTCAACTATCAGTCGTAGGGACCACTGTGGACATGCCATATACATGCCAGCTCTCCAGGGGTTACATGGCTCTCAGTCCACCACCACTGCCTTGCAACAGCAGAAAGCAACATTGCCCAGCGGTTCAGGGAACGAACCCTACGATTTGAACCCACCAGGGGAGCAGAAGTCCTTTTACTTTGGGGTTTGGCAAATACAGCAGCACTGCTGCTATCCTGATTGTCATGAATATGAATAGGCAGAGAGAGAGAGAGAGAGAGAGGAGAAAATATACAGCCCTAAACTACAGTTGATCTGATTATAAAACATTGGAAAAGAGCAATTTGACAGAGCAGCTATGAGAGGTAAGGTATGAGCTTTCCTGCAGCTTTCCACTTCCAGCACCAGGCTGATAGGATTCCCACAGCCTTCACTTCCTTACTTCTGTACTTTTTATTTGCTTGGTACACATCTTTGGTTCTTTTCACCATCTTTGACAGTGGGTTTTTATCATCTATGAGAAATAAATTGGCCAAAACCATGTAATCTCTCTTGTGGAAGTTTCAGCTATTGAGGAAGAGTGAGTGGTATGGGGGGGTGCCAGGAAGCTGGTCCCTCTGTGAATGCAATCTGAATATTCACTTTTGGTTTCCAGGCAGTGGCATCAAAGACAGAAACTTCTATAAGCTTTGGGCTGCAGATATTTGACCCAAGCTATGTTGAACAAAATTGATTCTGAAGTTAGTTTTTCAGCTATTATTAAAGTTCTTGTTTTCTATAATATTAATTTGAACATGAAAACCTATGTCATTGCCACATATCCATCTTCCCACCCACACACTGTCTATCTAGGTATTATGTTATCTGTCTGAAAAATGAGTTAGTTCCCAGGTTGAATGAAGTTCATAAAAGTTTCAGTAAAACTGGGCTGAAATTTATGAGTATGAAGCAGCTTGGGAAAGAGATCAGGGTAAGCTCCCTGGAATTGCGTGGTTTCATTGGAAATCATGCAAAATTTTGTAGGTTCAGCTGTGTCTTGCTTTGAATTTATGAATTTTCTCAACTTTTAAATTAAATCTAGGGTGGGAACTTGCCTGAATTCAGTAGGAAAGCAACGTATCCATGAGCTACGCCTCAGTCCCTCATAGCTCAATGAACACTGCTTCACAGCTGAGATCCGACTATGTTTACAAGTAACAGAGAACACTGTAGTAGCAACTATTGTAATTTTAAACAGTCTTGTCCCATTTACACAAAACTTCTAGTAGCAAGGAATCTGCTATCTTCCATCCTTTGAAGCACAAGCATTGCCTTTTACTGTACTGTTATTTGTGGAACTACCTAGAGCACAGCATTGCATTTTGTATGATGAAATCAGCTAAACCGTGCTGACCACAAGCCCTGTAATGTAAACCGGGCTTCTCCTTCAGTTCGGGTTGAAAAGTGTCTGTTAGGAAAACGCAATGTGCAACTGCTTTGGGAGCACAGGGAAAGAGCTGAACAGAGGCCTCGTCCCCCCCAGACTTGAGACAGTGGGTGCACGTGGCACCAAGCGGTCCTCAGGGAGGAAGGAAAGGCGCTACAATCCTCTTCAGCCCCTCAATTTATAACAAAGCTCCATACTAGCTCTGTGAGGGGCATTTTAATGACACTGTTGGAACTGAAGGAAGATCCAAGGAACAAGAAACCAGTCAGCCTCACCTCAATCCCTGGGAAGGTGATGGAGCAAATCCTCCTGGAAGTCATTTCAAGACAAGGGCAGGACAAGAAGATGGTTAGCAGTAGTCACCACGGGTTTCTAAAGGGGAAATCAATATACAATGGGCATAAATTGAATCAGAAAAAATCCTGTTTAAATCTAAGAAAAAAAATTTTCACTGTAAGGGTGACTAAGCACTGCCACAGGTTTCCCAGAAAAGTTGTAGAGTCTCCACCCTTGGAGGTATTAAAAACTGAACAGGACATAGTCCCAAGAAACCTGCTCTAACTGTCCCTACTTGAGCAGGGGGCCTGGACCAGATGATCTCCAGGGGTGTCTTCCAACCTCAGCCATTCTGTGAATTGCTATAAGGTGGTTTGTTTGGGGATGAAATGACTAAAGCCTATTGCTGCCATCACTACGCTATACCAGATGTAACTTCAAAACATTTGTTACAAACCTACTACAAAACCAGTCAACTGCAGGACATCAACACTGACCATTTCTTTCTTTAAAGGAAGGTCGGTGCTTGTGAGAAGTAATTTTTTAGAAGCATTTCAGGAGGAGGACAAGATGTGTATCTGTTACTGAGTTTATCTCCAGGTAACTGACCGACAGGTGGAACATAGGAACCCTTTTCTACGTCAGCACCCACAGCGCTGGACGTGCACCACAGCGGTCAACTGCACCTTGTACAGTTTTTTATCGCAACACAGCTTGCAGTTTCAGACTGTTGATTTCAATAAAAATACTCCAAACATCTTTAAAAGTCTGCTTCTGCTAATCAGATTACGAGGCATGTAATTAAGTATCAGCTCTTACTAAGACAGAAGATTGAAACCCTCTTCTGAAGTGTTGATAGGATAAGGAGCTGGAAAACTGTTTTTTTCAATGTATTTGGTAGAAGGGAGTAAAAGGATGAGGTTGAGGGGTTATACAACGTCACACGGAATTTCAGGAAAGAAACTCAGGTACACGCCATTAAAATCAAACAAAGGATCATGCTAAGGGAAATAGCAAACTCTTTTTCTAGGCCTCCTAAATAGCAAAAATACTCCGGACTGTATTTAGGATGCATGTAAAATACTTACTGTCTCAGCAAATGATGCCCTTTGGGTGAGAACTGCAGCATATTGACAAGACAAGGAAAAGCTCTTACTGTCTGTACCAGTGTATGACGTTCCTCTCCCATGAATGAGAGGGTTTGGACTGCACAGCTATCAATTTGGCAGAATCCTCACACAGCAAGCCCTGCTCTACTGTCTGCAGAAGAGGATCTTTTCTATTGCTTTCAATAGCTACCAGGCCCAATTCTTGCAAAATAAATGCAGGAATCAATGCAGTCTCTGAAGTAGCTTTCACCTCTGGCTCCATCTTGCTCTGTGTCAGGGACTCTCCAACTATGGTATACAAAACATTTCAAAGTGCTGTGCCTGCACTGCGCTGCAGCTGTGGTAGCTGGAAATGAATCCCGATTTGTTTAACGGCACAAAGTGAAAAGCATTAAGTGCTCAGGCAGCTTGGTGAGGCTGAGCATCCCTGCGAGAGGGGTCCTAGAAAGAGCAAAACGTACCGCAAATCAGAGTTGAGATAGGTCCCAACTCTATGCTATGCCCCAGCACAGAGTTTAGGACAGAGAAGTTCAGACAGAGCTTCCCTTTCCTCTGCTCATCTGTACAGCTGCAGCCAAGACTGACAATGGTACCTGTTGTTGTTGGGAATGACAAAATCTGGTCAAAGAAAGTTTGGTCAGTATTACTTATGACCAGCGATACAAAATGGAGGCAGCAGGGAAAAGTAGAAAATGAATGGTGAGTCTGAGCAGCTCATCTCATACATCACACAGTAATGCAGCGTTTAAAATTTTATTTCTTTAAGTCAGTAATAGAAAAAATAACTTATGCATTATTAATAAAGTAACTTACAGAGAGGCTAAAGCCTTTCAAGAAGGTGAACAGAATTTTCAGAGGCTCTGTTTGCGGAAGTTGAGATGGTGGTACTACCCACAGAGGAAAATATTTGGGACCCTTTCTAAAACTTCTCAGAAGTGTTTCTGGGCACTATCAACTGCAAAGGATTTACTACTGGGATGACAACCGTCAAAGCTCATGAGAGAATAAAACTGGGGTTAAAGATGGCTTTGCTGTTCAGGACTGGTTAGTGGTCACTCCTCAGTGACAGTGCATGCTACACAGAGATGTGGCTTAAATGGTACCGTTTAGGTGAAAGGGAGTTCTGTGGGATTCATCAGGCTAAAGACAACTAGATCTCATAAAAACTAATGCCACACAAAGCACCTTGCTCCACAGCAAAGACACGGGAAACAGAAAATCAAGCCTCAGCTGTCAGGAAGACTGTTGGTAGATAGAAAAAGCTCTGCAAGTTGCTGTGTCAGTGTTAGAGACCTGCAGGGTCTTCCCGCCAAGGGAGTAGTGCTGCTCCAACAGCCAAGCTTCTGCTTTAAAAAGCATTACTTCTGCTCCCACTTAAATGGCTCGTTCACATGTTCACACACATTGCACCCGCTTTTCCTACAAAGTAATGTATGAAACAGATTCCTTCCTATAGCACGGCTACCTGGACATATAGATTTTTTTTTAATTAGTACTATTATCTATAGAGTAAAGGAAGAAGTATTGACACATAACAAAAGGATCAATATTAAAGTTTGCATCGGTATAACCAAGCACATATAATAAGCTGTAATAGATACACCAGCACAAAAACTGTGCTATGACAAGTGTAAGCCTGTGGTCCTATAATCTAAAGCAAATGAAGTACTGGAATTTATGTCACTGCACATCAGCTGGGTACCATGATAATTCAGAGCCTTTTACGTACGCTGAGTGCTTAGTTTCTTTAAGCTAATTTTACTTCTCAGTTCAGATGGATTAAAAAGATCATGAACACAGTTGCAAGCAGAAATTTGCAAAGCTGTGGTAATTTCATAATTGCAAGTCATAAAGCAATATCCCACTTTTCTTATCCTGTCAGAGCTGGGGTGAAGCGACATTAGTGCAAAAGAAAGAAGAAGATCGCTTTTGCAGACTTCCTGGGGTAGGGGCAGGGCCTTTCAGTGGGGTATACCGAGTCGAACAAAGTCAAGTCTCCGCCCTTACTACAGTAATAAATAATTACTGAACCAAAACAGATAAGGGCAATTACCAATGATCTTGAGAAAGATTATTTTAATATGGAACAGAGCACTGTTAAAGCTATTAAATTGCTTGTAAAAAAAACCCCAAACTCAGCAGGTTTTTTACATCTGCAGGTAGACAAATTATCGGCTCTACTGCCGTGTTACCAGTCAGGCACGGCTTATACCATGGTGCTAATCTGTTCCATGGTGTTGCTTTTTCTGCCGTGCTTTGCTACTCCTTCTTCCCATAGAACTGTATGTGCTTTGGCAGTGGGAGGAAGCGGTCCCTGCCCACCGTAGTGATAGTTTATGCAGCCCTTTCGTTTCCTGTTATGAAAGTCCCTTCACACCCTGCCACGCGCACACAGGGGAAGTCTGCCTCAAATTCAGAAATGTTTCCTTTCGAACAGGAATGGAGGCGAAGAATGGAAGTGTGTGACGGAGGTCTGGGAGGGAGGAAGGGAAGCTTCTCTGCAAATCATGACATGAGAAATACAAAAATAATTTCAAAGTGGCAAACCCAGAACCCAATTCACAACACTTACCCTGGTATCAACATTCTAAAAAAAGGCATTACACAATCTGAATGCAAAGTAATAAAAATACAGCTTGTTTTTGTGCTAGCAAGGTCTTAACTCACTTATTCAGATTAGAAGCATCTGGTATTGCACTGAATTTCCTTTACTATGTGAGATATGTTTTCTCTCATATGAGCTACATCATGGAAAACATTTGTGAACATTTTTCAGTATATAGGGTGTGAAGCTTCTCTTCTTTTTCTTTCAAAATATTGCATATTTGGGTGGGATAACAACAGATAATACCTGACCTGCATAAAATATTCATTCTAGTTGAGTCTTCACAACATTCAGGGCTTTCTGAACACAGGAACCAGAGAGGATGCTCTGCTTCTTCTTTTCTCTTCACACCTATTTCTGGAAGAGTCATCTTGCTGAGGGCTAATTAATACTCAAACATGGGTAAACTGACATGCAAAGGAGCACCCAAAGTGTCCAGACATTTCCAAAGAGGCTGCAATAGAAGTGATTTCCTCTCAGGTGGATTTGCTACCCATGTTCAGCTCATACAGAGACACACAGGTTCTATAGGTGGTTTTACATTATCAGCATGTTTCTAATTAAATTTCAATAGCTTTAAAAGGCTATTACTCCTTGTAAGATTCAGTTCCAAACCCTGGAACTTTGCTCTTCTTAATTGTCTTCTCTCTCATACTTTCTTAGAGAATTACATTACTAATGATCGGATTAATATTAAGCCATTTCATTGTAAATGGGTTGGATGTACTGTTAATATCTTGAATTAATCTGCATTTGGCAAGCACATCTCTGCCCTTGTCCTTCTTCTCAAAAGAAATTCAGAAGGACAGATTTGTTAGATGTCATAAAATGTGTGTAAGGTTAACCTATGAGATAGGACTGGGTACCTTTTATAAGAAGGGAAACTAAGCATACCTTTCCAATCACAGAAATTAGAAAAAGCTACAGGGGGTTTTGTTTGCTTGTTTTTTCCCCACTTCTCTAGTAACACTTGCTTTCATCCTCAGGGCTCAGGTCTTCTTTTTGTCAGGTGCTGGATGGACGGTAAAAATGCAAATGCTCACACGTTTCCCTTTGAGCTTGCCAAATCTAGTGAGTTTGGTTTTGAGAGGGCCTTAGTCTCCTGGCTCGTCTTGCCTTGGCCACTGCTCGGGCTGGGGCTCCGTCGACCCCGGCAGCGCTGCTGAGCGCGCTAGCAGTCGCTCACCCACGTCTTTCCCGGAGCCAGCCACCTTCCAGTCCTCCACTGCACATGCAGCAGAGCTCAGCCTGAACCAAATCATGCTTTGCTTTCTGTAAAGCGGCTAGGGAATCAGGCAGCGCTAAAAAGAGGGAAGAAAAGGAAAAAAAAAAAAAAAAAGACTTCCTGAATCATCTTCCCCTTTGCAACACAGCCAGCTAAATGCAGTCTCCAGCCTTCCGCTTGGCATGGAGGCATCTGCAGTTGGATCCTGCTTTACGTGAGAGAGCAGATGGAGACGTTGAAGGGAGAAGAAGTGCTCCTTCCAAGGAAGAAACTCACCCTGTGAGGGGAGGTCGGGGACAGGATGATTTCCATGACTCACCTTTTGATAATGGTACAAAAGTGGTGTTATGGGAGTCATTATTATCGACCATGTTATTGGCCACATAAATCATCAAGACTTCCTAGAACAGTTAAGGGCCAGAGCTATTGCAGCAGGTGTTGCGCTGGCTGAACAGGGGCACGGGAAATAAGGGGCATTGCTTCAGGCTCCTGCTTAGCTTTGAAGTGAACTATTGCAGACAAGGGAAAAAAAGAGAAGAAAAGAAAAAAAGATTGATTTTCCTTTTGGCAAATATTTGGCTACAAGGATCTGCTCGTCTGTCATTTGTCTTGCCTTGAGAATTGGCCTTTGCAGAATGAAACAAACAAACACACACTGCTACACTGTATGGCATTTTGTATTGACATAAAAGCCTCGCTGAGGATAACAGACATTTATAGAGCGATTCATGTGACTTTAAAATTATCCACCTTTGCCTTCGCTTAGCATTGTTTAATCTAATAGTTTGCATTTGTTATTTGAAATGTACGCAGAGTAGGTTGTGTCGCTGATAGTTACGTGAAAGGCCTGCTGCCTTTTGAGAAGACTTATCATTTGTGCGCGTATTAACATCCTCTCCTGAGGACAGGATTTCACATGGACAATTACAGGCAATGTTCCCCACCTATTCCTTGGAGGGGGCAGAGAACGGCTGCACCAGCACAGATTCCCCAGAAGACCCATATAATTCCCCAGAAGACCGATATACACCGTAGTACAATCTTCCCCTGTATGGGGTGGGTTGGAAATAGAAAATATAAACCGCTATACTTGCTCCAGTTATTCTCAGCTTGCTCCTTTTCCCTTGAGGGTCACTGCCAATTGCTAAAGGTTGGCATGACGCCGCAGCTTCCAGAAAGCTGCTGTGTGGACAGGCAAAATTCAGGGACATGAAGGCAGCTCACTCATACCGAACTCCCTGACAGCTCATCCTTCACATTTCCTACCACCCACTCACACAAAACACTCCCTGTGTTGTGAGCACAGGCATGATGAAATGGGGAACTGGGTTTAATTGCCAGAAGTCTTACCCTATGGGTGCTTTCTGGGAGATAACAACTTCACAGCCAACTCCTGTGATGCACAGCTAGGACTCGGTCACCACAAAGACAGAGAAAATTTCCTGTATCTATTGGAATAATTTAAATTTTGGTGAATCTTCAGCTAAAGTCCATTATTCTTCAGGAAGAGTGAATTTGGACCATTAACATCCACGTTCTGATCTTCACCATCCCCTGCCTTGTTTTGCTTTAGTATCACAAAACAAAAAGAAATGGGTTGTCTAGCTGACAACATACAGAAGAAAACTCCAGGGACAGACGGTTATTTATGCATGAATTTAGGGCTTGCATTCACGTTTACGTAGCTGGATAAGCATTCTGACTATCAGGTTTATTATCACACCAAGATTTTTTAAAGGCAGTTGATCCAAATAGCTTCTACAGAGATGCCACTCAACCCCAGCTCTTTTTTTCTGGGGTCCAAGTAGTCTTCAGGCAAGACCTTATCGATGTCTACAACTACCTGAAAGGAGGTTGTAGCCAGGTGGGGGTTGGTCTCTTCTCCCAAGTAACAAGGCACAGGAGGAGAGGAAATGGCCTCAAGTTGCACCAGGGGAGGTTTAGATTGGATATTAGGAAAAATTTCTTCACTGAAAGTGTTGTCAATCATTGGAACAGGCTGCCCAGGGAAGTGGTGGAGTGACCATCCCTGGAGGTATTTAAAAGATGTGTAGATGTGGTGCTTAGGGACATGGTTTAGTGGTAGACTTGGCAGTGCTAGGTTAATGGTTGGACTCGATGATCTTAAAGGTCTTTTCCAACCTAAACGATTCTATGATTCAGTAGGTAGATGATATACCACTTACACCTTTGTATAAGCTAAATCTTAGAGGTTTTGTTTGATACTAAAGCAGCATGTTTTACTGACAACCAATGAAAAGCATAAGATTCACAAAACATATTACTATTTTCACACAAGTTCTCGGCTTTTTGCCAAGCAGCATTAATTTTTGAAGTACATTAAAAACCAGTGCAAAGATGGGAATACCCTGACAATCAAATCTCTAATGCCCATACCCAATAATTCTATAAAAGCTACAGCTGAGAGTTGTCTGAAACAATATCTTCAGTGATATTAGAGAAGACAAACAGGGACTTCTACTGAATATCAGTGAAGCACAGTAAAATATGCTTTTCAGTTGCCTCGCCGTCACCCAGCCCCATGGGAATGGGTCAATCCTTCACTGATCCTCGCCAGAACCATGACACAACAGTGCTGCTCTTACAAGCAAAACCCTATTTTAACCCGTGTCCCCTATAGATGGGGTCACTGTAACACATCAACCGCGACTCAAGCTTAAAGTACACATACAGAACTCTCTCAGTCCTCAGAGGAAGCGGCCAGCAGCAGAGACATCCCTGACCCCAGGATCGCAGCCCAACAACAGTCCCAGCCCACCTCCCACCCAGGACTTGCTGCCATGTGTGTTTAAGGGAAGCAGGCCACATGTGTCCCTGTTCCACAACGTGGGTCATTCTGACTGGCCCGGGTGCCTGGGACCCCTTTAAAGGTGAAGTGCGTACGTGACCATCTCGCCCTGGGCAAATGGCGCCCCGCCACACAAAATGGCGCCCCAGGGGCTAGGCGTAGGGGGAACCTGTCACACTTGTCTGATGGGCTTCAAGGTTTCAAAGAGAAGACTTTGTATTGTGGTGTGAGAACAAGCTCAGGCTTATGGCTAGGTTTTGGTGAACACTGAACATGTACTTGCTAAGCAGATACGCCTACTGTATGACTTAGTAGTGATGTCTGCCTTCAGTGGGGATGTGAACACATTACTTAGCAGTAGTACGCTGAAAATGGAAATAAATTTTTTGCTTCAGATAGCCCTTTTCAGTAAAGACAGAAGAGTTGTTTCAGCAAATAATTACTTATTCTTAAAAACGCTGTTTTCCAAATTTTTGGTAGTAAAAATAGCTCTAATACTACTTGAAGAGCAGTTTAGGTTTTTTTCTTAGGGTGTGGGGGCAAAACAATACGCAATACCACAGAGGACAAGAAAAGTTTGGTTTGGGTGATGTTAAATGCATTCCATACTATGATAACACTAGCACTAACAGAGGTACAAAAACTAGACAAGCTTTTGGGCACAGAAGCTCTTCCTAAATTCAGAGGTGGAAGTAACGGCCTTGAAAGCTAAATGCAACTCAGTACAAATGCAAGTGAGCTGACTTCTGTGCGCAAGACTGGGTATGTTAATTGTTTAGAAAATCTGAAAGACAAGGTAGTTGGTACCTGTGAAATGACATCAAGAAGGACTGAAGCGTTAAGCTGGGTAAGGCTGCCAGGACAGGGATGCATTGCAGCTCCAGGAGCAATGGGACTGCTAATGGCAATTCATCCCTCACCCGAGCCCAGGCTTCAAGCAGTGGTGCTTCCCTTTCTGTGTCGCGATGCTGTGGATGCCGGAGATTCAAGGATTACGATATGTGACATTTTCACAGCGTGAGCCTCAAGCCAGCAGGCTCTTAAATCACCAAGTGTCCAAACAGTTTTCATTGTGCTTTCATCCATTCCCCGCTAAGTAAGATCAGCAGGGGAAAAAACTGCCTCCATATATGAAACGAGAATAGCACAACACCTGCTGGGTCGGAAACTGTATTCATGAGGTACGTAAATGAGTTGACAACAGGAGGACGTTGTAACTGGTCCTGCAGCATAAACTCTGCCGCAGCTAACGCAGCTTTCCTAAGATATATGGGGTTCATGAACTAAAACCTGGCTATTACAGAAGCAAGCAGTGCGTGTTGTTCAGAAAGCCTACAAAATGCAGGAAAATTAGCCTCGTTTCAGGAAAAACAAATCAAAAAAGATGAAAGCAACAATTCCAGAGTATCAAGAAGGCCTAAGATGCCTGCAGATGTCCAGCCATAGAAGCTATAAGAAGTGTCCAACCCTATGAAGATCAGCCCATGTCAGCCTTTCCCAGCCAAATGTACATTGCTTCATATGTCCAGTAACATATTTTTACCCATAGTGTTAAGTATGGTATTTGTTACTGGGAAGAGACACTGCAGAGTCAGGTGAGCTGAGCAGTGTCCCCACCAGCACCTCTTGGGAGCTTTCTTCTAGACAACAAGACAGACCACGGCTGCGCCGGGCGGAGGTGCCTAAGCTAGCTCTCGGTCAGAAGTAATAGAGCCACATTAACATAATACTCCTTTTTCAGCCAGGCTAATGAGCCTGGGCAAGGTACCACGTTAATTCAGCTTCTAGCCCACAGGTTAGATTCGTCTCTGCCTGACGCTTGATGCTGCGAAGACATGCCCCGAGACCTTCCGAGCTGACTCTGAGCAGGAGGCTGGCCAGAGACCTCCTGAAGTCCTTTCCAACTTGAATTAGCCTACAATACTGTGAAACAACCCATTCTGAAATCTGGTAACGAAAATGCAAAATTACTTCCTACCAGTAAAACACATGTGCCTGATTTCTGCTTTTCCCTCTGAAGAGAACACTTCTCACAGGTACAGGGCAAAGTAAAGCCTTTTTATCTGGAAGTCAGATTTTGTAAACAAGTTGCCTCTGTGGGGAATTAATGTCATTTCAGTGGGATTACCGAAGTAAATAAACGCTTATCCAATGGAAATGAGCATGTTTGTGACCATTAGTTTCAAAACGTCTAGGAGAAAAAGGCCTAGTCGTGGATTATATCAGCCAGTGACTACATACAAGCCACATATCAACAAAATGCTGAGGGATTTTAACTGCTAGAAGTAATTTCTGGTTCTAATTAACTTTTTTCCCCTCCCTCCTTTTTAAAATTTTGTCCGTATGTGAGCTGGTATATCGATAATGAAACTTGTCATTAGTCCTTTTCTAGGACATTCTTCAATTAAACTAAATATAGCCATAAAATCCTCTGTTAGATAAGATAATAGAGCACTGCAGCAATAGTCTGCCAGCTGTTAACAAGAGCTGTTAACTCCCTGAGCGAGTCAGAGGGGCCGGGACTGCTGCTACTGATGAACTGTTAAACCCTTCAAGGACAGTAGTCCATGTGTAGACTCAGAAAAGAGTGGGGCTAGAGCAATATGAAAGTATGCGGTGTAACACCTGCACAAACTCTTAGAGGCCAGCATAGCTCAGATGTGGTTTTAGAAAACACGCAGGGTTTAACTGGAATAAAACCAGATCACAGCTCATATCCCATAATGGAGATGAACAAAGTTGTTTCATTACTGTTCGAGCAGCACTGAAATTATTTTTGTTTATGCTGGTAAATTCCTGAATTAAGTTAAATGTCTGATTTAGGTAGTAGGAGATGCTAATTGTTTGCCTTTGGGAAAGGGTGAACATAACTGGTAAGACACAACTTCATCTCTCAAGAAAAGGCCCAGACATGGTGGTGGAGGAGAGTGAGTGGGTTAATGCACAGCGCTCAGGCTGCTATTACGGCCTTGTCTACAGAGCCAATGTTTTCTGTTGTAGCATTATAATTATACTGCTGTCATTATATGTAATGATGTGGTACATACACACAATAGACTGAACACAGTCTATTCACACAGTCACAAGCATGAACACAGTGTGAAGGTGACTAAACGAGAAAGAAAAAATAAAAAGGAAGAGAAAGAAAAAAGAAAATAAAAAAAGGAAAAGTAAAAAATGGAAAAGGAAGGGGAAAGAAATCTTCCAGCAGAGTGAAAATGCCCATGTAGGGTGTACATCTTCTGAGTAGGTGTTTCTGAACAGGCAAGGGTGCAGGCAGCTCTGGTTCAGGAGAGGCAGGGGTCAGTTCTGTCAGCAGGCTGGACAGGGAGATGTACCCCCTCCCTTGTACCACAGTCCATTTCAGCCATGCTAAGCCACTGCAATTACATCAGTATCACGACAGTATTTTAATTTCCCATTCTAATTTGACACAGTATAGCTTTATACAGACCAGTATTGAACTGAGAAATTTGGTTATGTTGGATGTCTTTGGGTATGAAACATCTAACCACCTAGGTAGTTTTAGCCTGTATTCAGTAAGCAGAAAAAAATTCAACAATGAGAAAATCAAATTCTACAGGGTGCTGCTTCTGAAAAAAGGTCAACTGACTATAGCACTTCTTTCTCCAACACTGAGGAATTTGACTTGGTGGCTACCATTGCCTTACGTTGCATGGACTTTTGAGGCAGAATGGCCTGAAT
The DNA here is from genome assembly GCA_013400195.1 of Aramus guarauna. Taxonomy (NCBI): domain Eukaryota; kingdom Metazoa; phylum Chordata; class Aves; order Gruiformes; family Aramidae; genus Aramus; species Aramus guarauna. The sequence continues at coordinate 132,856 of VXBL01002068.1, read as the reverse complement.
CTTACACTGTAGGATCATGGGAGAAGCTGTGGATGCTGCAGAGCTGAGGAGAGAAGTCCATGGAGAACATTGCACACCCTGAGCACATAGGGCATTTGCTAGGCAGATATAATGGATCTATGTGGATGGGTGTAAGAACAGAGAAGAAATTGTGTGGTACTTTGCTTGAAAAAAAGATGATAAACCCATAATTGTGCCAACTTTTCTTTTTTAATTCAGATTGTTTCACTTGACTACAAAGCAGTTAAATCTACATATAAACAGGAAGAACAGTAGTGGGAATTGTCTACAGAAGAAGGAAAACAAAGGCGGTGAGCATTGTAACTATTTATAAACTGGATGAGCCACCAGTACAACAGTTTGTGTAACCATGATTTGTTACGCTGACAGATAAGTGGAAGGCTTTAGCCTACTCACAGTTAATGCAGTTACTGCTAAAGAAGATGCCACTTGCTGCAAGGTGGCCTTTCATTTGGTGAAGGATAGAAATTCAACTGTGACCCTTCCTTTTATTTAGAAAGGGGGTAGAAGTGAAATGGGAGAGTTGGATATGCGGTTATGTGCTAGCACTTCACCAATTGCTGCTATAAACTTATTCTAAGATAAGACTGCAAGTTTAACAAGCTGGTATTTCTATCTGAAGTGCATGGATGTATGACGCCTGATTTATAATCCCATTGGTCCAATACTTGCATTGACACTGTATCCCAATCTGACTATGGGCATATCTGCACAGTGTGGTTCAAGCACCTGAGCACAAATCACCTCAGTCCTATAGATGTGTCACTGCATTAGTCTGAGACCGTGTCCAGATAAGAGGCAAGAGCACTCTCAAAAGATCTCATTTCCTAACCTGCAGAGAGCTCAGGCAATCTGTGGTGACCTTGTTTCTAACAAGGCCAATTGAAAGGATGAAATATGGGCATGTCAGAGAGATGTGAGTAACGGATGTGAGTAGGGCGGAATGAGGGTGAGGGGAAGGAAGAATAGGATGGCTGTGGACAGCCATCGTGTGCCAGTTCAAAACTGGAAAGGCTGAAGCACTCTGGCAATTTCCTTCAGGTAACCTTAGCTTACCTCTGTCTACACGGTCGGAGAAAGCACCTCACATCATCCCCTTGAAGAAGGCTTCCAAGGAGGGCTGTAATGGCATGCATGGACACTTTTGCCACTGTGAATAGAAAAGGAGACTCTCCAGGTCTCAGAGGTAGCATCACCTGTATTAGGTTTAGAAGTACATTGCCTGCAGGCCTGTGACTTCAAGAGCTGCTGCCAAAATGCCTTGTGTGATGAGTCATACCCTCTAGGTGCATCCTGCTGCGTTAATGGTGCAGCAAAAGGCAGTAAAAGTGCTTTGTGCTGTGTTGCATCCAAGGTTTGGCAGCCATGGGAACAGATGGGATGGAAGTATGAGCATGGCTGGGAGCGTTTGCAGTTTGCAAGGCTGCTGTGTCAAGAATATCTCTGAATGGAGCGCCAGGTACCCTAAGAGTCGGTGCCTAGAGCATCCCTGCTCAGCAGAGAGCTGGTGCCCCAGCCATTAGCATGGGTGGCCCACTGCCCTCTCACATCTCGTCACGGTACAGCTCTGGAGGGTGGAAAAGGCAGCTTCGGCTGAGTCAGACACTCGTTCCTGCTCTCCCGTGCCCCATTTCATACTGCGGCAAAGACGGTGTAACAAAGTCATTACAAAGTTGATGCAGGAAGAAGGTTTACTACTTGAACTGACTGATGCTTTTCTACTCAAAAGGTTTCTTTATATTTCTTGAAGCAAAAAGAATGGGGTAAACAGAATACAAGACCTCAAGGCAACTGGAACCCTTTTACAGATAATTTTCTCACACTAATTGCTCTTCACAGGCTTTGGACAGGACATGACTCCTGCAGACATCTTACAGATGAGTTGGAGAACGTTTCACACAATATACATGCCAGATTTAAATTGCCTTCTAAAAAGAATAAAACAGCTTTTGTACAATAGGGTTCAATAATCTTGGCTGAATGTCTCTTCATTTATTTGAATTTTGAGAAATCATGCTTAGACACTTTCCTTTCCTGACTTTAGAAAGTCTTTGGAACATTTTGGATAGAAATTGCAGTGAAACAATCCTCAATTGTTATGTCATTGTTGTAAAAAATAGCAATGCCAACTTACAAACGGCCAACTTACTGCGTGGCTATGATGAGAGACGTCTACTATTTTCAAAACGTTTTTTGTAGTTATTTCATAGTTCAAGATTCTGAAATCACTTGAGAATCTCTGGGAAGTAAAGTTTAATTCGGCCTCTTGGCATGTGCCAACCATGTTGGTTGCCTTAGGTACACCTCAGATGAATCTGTTACATCCAAATTTAGCTTGAGCCGACACATCTGTGTTGGGTTGTGGGTTAAAAATGAGATCGAGAGGCCTGCATATATAGGGATTAAGCAATATAAAAAAAGAAAATCTGATAATTTTACTTACTTACTCTGCTCATGATAGGGAGCTTTATAATTGTGTTTTATACATTCAACAGTATGAAGATTTTACTTTCTAGCTTTATTTGCATTCATGGATATCAGCTTCTATTTTTTAATGAACAAGTAGAAGTTAGTATTTAAATTCAAGACATAATGAGGTACATCTTCGTGGACAGATTCAGTAATGCCAATTCACTCTGTCCAAAGCAGCCTGAGGCTTAGTATGGAGAGCCTGTTGTGAAGATGATGTTAAGAGAATGGGAGTTTGGTCCTTCTCATTCAGTCTAACATTGAAATTATTCAGATACAGAAGGTTCAATCCAATTGCACACATGTAAGCCTTCAGCACCCTTGAAACACCCTCAGGCATCCTGCCTGGCCACCAGCTGCCACACCAGAAGAGCACAGGTCTCCTGCAGGTCCTGTGTCACACCTGCCGTGCAGATGTCCCAGACGGCATCACAAATGCACTAGGGGCTTGGGATGACACGTTTGACATTTTTCTTTGGTGCCACAAGGGGCAGCTAATATATTATTAGATAAATAGGTCAAGTAACTCACACACATTAACAAAGCCCAGTAGAAGGCATTGCTGACCTGCAAAATCTGAACATCTAGAGCAAGTCTTATGCGGACAAGTAAAAGTGAATACTGAAAACACTCCAGGGTGGTCCTTGCTCGCTAAGAGAGTTATACAGTCTACAAAGTACTTTGATTTTGATTTTTTTTTTAGGCACCTGTGTTAAGCATCAGTTTGAGCACTTTACGAGGATCAAATACATTGGAACGTCCACTGTTAATTATTTTTAAATACCTTCCAAAGTAAGTGAGCTCAGAATGACTGTCCACCTGCCTCTCCCCTACCCGTACACACACACGCCCCTCCACTCACCTGTACTATGAATTTACCTCACAGAAACTCAGATTCCAGCCCTAGCAGATACTTGTGAATATGCCTAGCCTCAGAAGTGTGAGTAACTCTACCCAGTTCAGTGGAAGTACCACATACTCAGTTTTGACATGCGTATGACCTAGCTCCTCTGCTTGAGGACAAGTGTGAGCTGGATATTTCTCTGCTGGTTCACACCGTATGAAATCTGCAGGTTCCTGACCACACTGCTTCCAGTGCCTTCGCTCTCGTCTCAACTGTCTTCAACTATGCATAAAGACCTGTCTGTAACTGAGAGAAGAACGGGTGTGAAACTCAGTATTGCTGCTGATACTATGATAAAAGTTATACCTCTCTCTCATAGCCTTACTATTTACATCAGATTTGATCAGGGCTTTTTTGTCACTTCAGTTATACTAATTTATAAGATAACTATATATAATATTTGCATATATTGCATATGCATTTGCATATATATTATATGCAGGAAAATATTAGGGCTTCAGCTGACACTGCTTAGTTAGATATAATCTTATCAATTTTTATCAGTGTAGATGCATTCATGTTAAAACACTGACCATATTTCTTGAATTATAAGTTAGGAAAAAAAGACATATTTAAAGTGATGTAAAAATTATACATAGCTTTGGTCTAAATCAGGACAGGACTCTGAGTCTGAATAGCAGAATTCTTCAGTCAGATCATGACTTTTCACAAAGTCACTTCTCAGAGTGTAATTGTACTTTAAGTACTATTCAATTCACTTATGCTTCACAGTTATAAATTGTCTTTTTTTTTTTTATTGTGTAACATTTTGTGGCTTCCAGCTTACATTTCTCCTTGACAGACTGAACTTAAATCTAAAGGACCAGATACTTTTTTTTTTTTTTTCCTATGGGAAGCTTAGCAGTGAAGTGTGCTCACTTCTTAAGCTCTGTCACTGACAATTACTGGAAAACAAAATCAGGAAAATATTTACTACTCCAAAGTTCCTTTTCAAAACTAATATCTGCAGTCAAGAGATAATTAACTTCTATATTGATTCAGAAGGGGAAAGGACGGAATCAGAATAAGTTATCAACAAGTCTGTTAATGCAAATTTCTTATTTACCAACACCACTTGCTAAAAAGTACCACATACTATTAGAGAAATGAAAAATGTGTTGCTTATAACTTTGAAATATTTTCATTTAGAGTTGGCTTTAATGGCTCCTTATGTCTCAGCATCATTACTAATATGCAAATTAGAAAGCAAACTTGTATAAGCAGTGACCATGATTTATGCTACCTGAGCACATTTTCTAGTAGGAACAATGGAATTTGTTATCATGAAAAAATAATGTATGTGGAGGTAGGGAAGAGAAACTGGCACAAGGGGGATATATTGTGTTTTGGGTGCGTAGAGTTGAAGTTTCTGTAATGACAATGAACAGTACAGAAGTTTTTCAAGAAGATTGTTAATATAATAAAATATTAATATACTATTAATAATACTATATAATAATAGTAATATACTACTACTGTGGGGAGGCATACTCATATCTTGCTAGGATGGGTGATCTTGCTTGCATGCTGCTGTGTATGGGACTCCCACTGAACAGCCGGGCTCTCCGGTTCCCGGCACAAGCCAGAGCACCACCCTGGAAGTTTCTGTGGCAGCTTAGGTTTCTTTTAATGCATCTTTTTACTGCCTGAGTGGATAGAGGCCATTTTAAAAAGAGAAATCCAAATTTACATTCTCCTAGTGATTGAGCGGTTCATGCCATCTTTACTGGTTACCAGTTTCTAGAACACAGTATCAGTGAATGCCTGACTGAATATTTAGGAAAGGCAAGGCCTATAAGACCCTTATCTTACAAAAAATGTATAGGACATATTTAAATTTACTCACTGCAAATAGTTTCACTCATTTTGGTGAGACTATTTTCTTTCACATTAGACTCGAGCACTTTATACAGCAAAGTAAAATCGGTATAACACATATCAGATAACAGAGACTCAATGCAGCATTTCCTCTACTTCCCTAAACCCTTTTTCGATACACACAACTGCTTGGTAAAAATAAAAAGCCTTGAGAATTACGTATAGGTAGTATGTGTTAGCACTACACTGAAACAAAACCTAGCACTTTGAGGGACAAAATACCTCCCATATCTAGGATGATTGTTAAAGAGTTAATTTGAGAAAGCTGGTACTAAAACCATTATTCCTTTTTGGTATTAAGACCCTTATTGCTGTCCTGGGATCTTGCAGGTGGCTCACTGCATATTTGAGTGTCTCCATTTAATTAAGCACTGCACAATGTTGGTACAACTGAGATGGAGTCTCAGGGCCCAAGATCCTGACTCAGAGCACATTAACGTCAATGCAAAGACTCCCATCAACTTCTGATGGTTTTAGGTCAGGCTATAAATGAGTTGAAAATCTTGAAAAAAAATCTTCCTCAACTCATCAGGGAATTTCAAAGTCATGACATAGACGTCTTTTTGCTCTTTATGATGCAAAAGTGGCTTTTCATTCAAATTAAATCCATCATTCTGCTTATAATACATGTCTCAAGACTTCCCACTTCCCTTTATTTTGAATAATTACTGAAACAACTGAAATATGGAAGAGAAGTATATCTACAAGGAAAAGAAAGCAGTTAAACTGTCATGTGTCAAAATAGAATGCAACACATCTGCATTACTTAAAAAATCTTTTTCACTAAAGCACCATGTAAAAAAAAAGTGGCAAAGGAAATAAACTAAATGAAAAGATGAACTTAGCCTCTCACATTCACCCTTCTGCCTCCCTCCTATCATCTTCTTCATATGTGAAGCATCCTAGACTTTATCCTCTGGTTTGGTTTCCCAAAGCATTGTTTTTCCTTTCCATGGTATTAGAGAAACTACTTCATCCACGTGGCCCGACTTAAGAGAGATGGACGGGAGACGACCTCGCCTCTGAGAGCCACCAGTCGTGCACAGCCTCAGGAGTGGAGTGAGAAGAGCAGCTCACAGAGGCAACATCAGATGGGAGACGCTTTCCACAGGCACCTTTAGAGGTGGTGACGTTGAGTTTGCTGCAGCCTAACAGGCCACAGAAAGCTGGTGGACAGCGAACAGGACTGGAGGAAAGACCCTGGCTTGCGGGATGCAGTAGGTGAAGGAGGATACTTAGATACAAAGTCCTTTTTTTCATTCACTTCACAGTTTGAGTTTTCTCTTTTTTTAAGTTCTTTTTTTCTTGGTCTCAGAGCTTTAGCTAGTTTGGGCTTTCATAATTTCCTCTATGATTTTTTTTTAAGTCATATACAAAAAATGAATAATTGATTGCATGCTTTTGCCAAAAATAACCAACAAAAGTAAGATCTTACATTTGTTTCTTTCCTTCTCCTTTCCCTTAGCATTCTATCTTTTGTAAGTATAGAAAATGGGGGGGGGAGGCAGGGAGAAAAAAAAAAAATTGAAACCCAGACAGGGAACATTTTTTTTGTCACTTCTGTATGAAAATGAATAATGGGTAAGAAGTTACCGTCAAATGACATTGAGCACTTCAGTTAAAATGCAGTTATCATTTGTCATGAGCTCTAGTTTGGGAGCGTCTTTTTGATTTATGAACTGCAAAGTTATTCATTGAAATAATATGCAAATTTGTATGCTCTGAAAAGAGAAAAGCAAGCAAAAATTTAACATTCAGCTCATCGAATTGTTGAGTGCTATTTACTCAGTTACAAGGCTGGTAGCTCATTTCTGATTCTGGGCAGTGACCCCTAGTGTCCTGCTTTTACAGATTCTCTGGTGATAAGAGACTTGAGCTGCTGAGCTAGAAGAAGAAAACATGATCCACAGGGTCTGGTGACACTGCAGTTATTGCTTCCAGTTATCACGCTGGACTGGTCCGACACAGCGTCCAGAAAATTGCTCACTGTGCTGAACTGGCCAGAGAGCAGACCGGTACGAACTGCTGTTACTCTGTAAAGATAATGGGGATTTATTAGGGTAAGTAATAAGGCTTATTCTGCTGACACCAACCATCTCAGGGACTGCACGCAGAGAGAGAAAGCATTAATCATCAGGACAACAAGGTGAAGCTGTTTGTAGCTCTTCTGTACACCCAGCCAGATGCATTTTTCCAAGTACTGATGGAGCAGACACTCAGTTGAAGTTGGCTTCTTCTCATCTTTTGGTTTAACTGGGGTTCATGACAAAATAAAGAATTGCCAAGTTCAGCCACCATTTCAGGAAGTTACATGCCACACATGTGCCATACAGTCTTTTCAGCTCACTGATACAATGAACGTAAATGAGACACAAATCCATCAAGAAAAAGTTCGTAAGTGGTACTGCCTTGCTGATAGCCATTTCGCATTTTTTGAGCTCTCTCTGTTCAGTTTGCAGAGCATAAGCAGAAGACTTGCCTGTCTTTCCCAAAGGACTCCTTAATTAAGAAAGATGGATAGACAGTGTGATACAGACACAGAAGAAGCCTTCTGAAAGGTATTAGTCAAAGATAATGCAAAGTTTTCGATGTCTACATGAAGAGTTGCTAGTGGGGAATCCCCCCCCACCCCCTCTATAAAATCACAAAGTACTGCGAGAGAAAAGACAAAAAGATGGGAAGATTTAGGAATAATGACTATGATTAATGTAAGCATGGTTATTATTCAACCATACTGATGATATACAACAGTAAGTAGATAACAAGGTCTGGTGCATGTAAGCAAAGCGTACCGTCCCTATAGCATTATCTCTGAACGCTCTGCAGAGGAGTAACACATAAATGTCTCAATTTTACAGACAAGGGAATGGGCGCCTGGTGAAATGAAGATGTTTATCAAGCTGCTCAGCAGACAACCCCAGCACTAGGAATTAGTGCTCATGCTTCTTAAGGCAAATTTGACTTTCTATCCGCTAGGTATTTTATTTTCCATTTAAGTATATTCCTCCATAAAACATCCATTGTACAGAAAAATCTGGTTTAGGTCAGAAGAATGAATTTAGGGAAAACACTATTAAGAGGGATATTGCTTATTCTGTCACTTAATATACTGGAACTGCAGAAAGCTTGCGAGGCACAGTCTTCTCGTGGTACATATAAATGCTAATGGCATTCATTAAACACATGCACTGAGAGGGGGAGTCACAGCCCATTGAAATGAGCAGATAAGGCAACCCTTGATTTTCATAAGCTTTTTATTCAGTTCTGAGAGAGACAAGTTGCGCAAAATCTTTCTCTTCTGACTGATGCACAGAGCCAGCCGAGGGGAATCGCTAACGTAGTAAAATCATATCAAGCAAAACATCATAAGGATCCAGCCTGAGCACTAAAGTTTAAAAGGTCTCTTTTACAAATACGAACCTTGTTTCACTTGTGAAGCTCACCATTTGCCTAACAAAACAAGATTTTTTTAAAAGGGAAGAAATAACAAAAAGCAGGTATGGCTTATGATAAATCAGACCTGAAGTTCACGTATCTGATCTGACGAACTTTGCTTTAGGGATTTCAAAATGCCCAGATCTCATTGTTTTGGTTAAAAGCTACTGTCTAAGCTGTGTCCTGTTGTGTTAGGTTATTTTGCTGCAAGGTAAATGACTCAATATGAAGACATTCTGCAAAAGGCTCCTTACCTCAGCACGGAGCAAACTATGTCTTCAGCGGTTTACTATTCATAGCTCCTGACCGCGGCAGGAAAAGTCAAGGGCAGAGGACAAACTGAGATGCTAGATCAGGTTCCGCTGGCACAAGCCGTCAGCTGCGGATGCACAGATGAACATTTATCACTCAGGTTTGATGAAACAGTTTCTGTTTCATAAGAAAATGGGATTTTTTCCCCCCCTTTTGAGGGTTAACAGGTGTTTATATATCAAAAGTACTCTAAGTCTGGTTACTGCTGAACGTCTTCAAAATAAGCCAAGCAGCCATCCTAGCTGTAGCAATATGTTGACATTGTAAAAGGCTGTAGGTATTTATGAACAAAAGAAAAAAAGGAGGCTCTTGCTGCACTGCAGACAGGTGACAATTAAATCATTTTAAATACTAGCTTGGTATGCTATTGGGTAGGTTAGACGGCATTTAACGTGCTATTCCTGTCATGCTAAATACTAATTAAATACTTGTATTTCATATGGTTCTCTCATCCTGCAGTACTTTACCATCCCTTTTCAACCTTTCAAAAACAATTTAACACCCTCATGCCAAGCTGGGGAAAATGATCTTGCAGCTGCAGCATCTGCTCCCAAGCCAACTCTATAGCTAGCTGTGGGTATGGTATTACAGCCGTGCATTCGTACGCTGCGTTGTCAGGCAGCTAAAGGACTGTGGGATCTTTTATTTCCTCACCAGTTTTCAAATGAGAGGCGTTTGGTTAGAATAAATGTGTGTTTGTATTATTTTAATGAAAAAAACCGTGACCCACGGTGACACTTCTAACTTGTCCTCTTATAGGAAATATTATCCTTTGCTGCGTGGAGCAGAATGAAAGCATGCACTCATTTTCAGAGAGAAACTTTGGGAAAAGAAGAGCAATGTCATCTTTTTGCTGGCAGTTACAATTTATTACGCGCGATATTCTGCTCTTCACTCATACTGATGTAAACATTTTGCTGTGAGTACTTGTTCATTAGAAAGAGCTCAGAAAACAGTGCTGTATGCCACTCTATATTGTTTTTAAGCCTGGAAAATAATTTTTCCAAAGCAACTAATAATGTTTGCTGTCCATCTGCTAACACCTTGAAAGAACGTATTTTTCTAAGACTAAAAAGTTAGACTACTTTAGGTAATGTCCTCAGTTGGGAGAGTTCCTAATCACCTATTTTATTTTTTTTTAATTCAAAACAAGCAAACAAACCAGAGTGGCCTGCACGTGTAGCTCCCAAGAAGCAAAACACATATGTGGGCTTTGCAGAGCACCTACTTATCCTCAGATAAGAAGTCACGTACTGACAAAATGCTGAGAAGTGGCTTCCAGGTGATTAGATTACAGGCCTTCTGCATCCCTGCTGTGTGCCCAACACCACTTTCATTTTCAGATACTGTCTTTAATAGTTTATTATTTCTGTTGCTTCTAATCATAGAGATCTCTTCCTGAGAAGAATATATACACCTGTCTACCTTGGTACTCCTTAGTAATGATTTCTTAAAATCTTAGCATTTATGGCCTCCTAAAAGAAAACCATCATGTATTAGGGAGGTAATTTATTGGGAATGCACTATTCTTATTCTAGCCAAGAGTTGTCTAACCAAGAACAAGGGTAATAGTCAAAGCCTGAATCTTTTGTAAAATTTGTACAAAGAATGATGCATCTCAGCAGGGAAAAAATGAGAATAATATTTTGCTTTTATGTCAAACTGGATTTGGATTTTGTGAGTAAGAAGTAGGATGGCCTTTTTTCAGCATTCCAAAGACTGTATTTTTCTGGCCTTTCTTAAATAAGAGTGAAAAAAAAAAAAAGTAGATTAAGAACTACTCTTCACAGCTTGCTTGCTCTTAAATTTCTATACAGTCACTTACAGAAGCTCTGATCCTTCAAAAGAATTCCATGTGTAGATAATCTCATAATAAATAATGTTCCATTATAATGTTATTTTCTGTATCTATAGTCATTAGCAAAATACAGCTGTAAATAGGTAAAGCAAATTAGTGCTGGTTAGGCATCATCCATCTTTTCCTCTCCTACAAATGCTGTTTGTGCAAGCCTGAATGCTTCAATGAGAGAGTTTTAATTTTGCAAAAAAAGGAACAAAGATCTTTAAATATTTAAAAACAAATGCCTTGGTGAATGGTGAGCAACCAGTGAAGAGAAATCAACATTTCTGGGAATTGTGTCACTTAAAGAAAAAAAAAATAAATCTATTTTTGGCTTTTCCTTCATCAGTCCAGGAAGTTGATTACCTGTTTGTTTTTCAATGGCTTACATTTTGCAAGATACGATTCCAGAATTTTTGATCACCCTTAGTTGCAACAGAACTCTTTATCATTAGCTGATCATCTTTATTCAGGAGTATTATTATAGTACTTTTCATGTTATTAAAAAAAACCCTAATACTGAAAAAGGCTCCCAGAGAAAGCTTATTATAGTCAGCTTCTTCCTTCTTAAGACACAGAGATGTTTAAAATATTCTTTACTTATATTATCCACTCACAAGCTCATGTAACTCTTCAAATATACTAATTTCATTTACATGATAGAATTGTTCCTATTTTATGATCACATACTGAAAACCTATTATTATATTTCATTATCTCATTTTAAGACTATTACATTTATCATTGCTGTTCTACATTACTACCATGAACACAGTGCACGTACAGCCTATGATTAGTCCTTTTGTATTTCTTGTCATATTAGGAAGGCAATACAGAAATTAATATCACAAAAATAAGTTGCTGCCGCTAACATATCTGTATGTTTTCAACATATACATTTTTAAATACTTGCTAAACTAGTAAGTCAGGTAGAGATAGATGTTGAAATGTTATGTTTTAATTGCCTTTCTCCAAAATTGCTGCTATCCCAAAGATATTCCCATTCTTATGGGAATAGGATTCTGTTTGCATGAGACACTGACAATGAAAGGTAGATATAGTGGAGCTGGTTGTAGAAATGGTTGGCATCTTGGCATCAGTTAAACATGGATTTCCCTGCAAATCTCAGCTCTCCTTATTTTCAGGCTGATCACACATCTGTAGTTGAGTTTTGGGGTCTTCAGCGTGTGCCACCTCAGGCGTTAGCATATGAGATTTAGTAAATCAGTTGCATCAGATTTTCAAAAATGCTTCCTGGTGACAAAATTAATTTGTTCTCAGGAAGCCCACAAAGTTACAGAAGGTATTCTGAATCTTCAAGGCTGGTTTCAAAACACGTGTTGGTGCTAACATACAATTACATCTAGAGTAGATGGGGTGGATGAGGACTCTCCATGATCAGAAGACATGGCATTTATAGGAGAGCTGCATTTCTCTCTGTAGCCTATTCAGAGAACTTTTCAACAGGCATTGTTGAGAACACCAGGGGCACCTACAGGTACCACAGCCCCAAGCAGGCGGTGGAGGAAGGTCACTGTCTGGGACCTGGTCATGGAGAGTGGTAGAACTACTGGACAGGTTAGGTATGTAACGCCACAGCAAAAAGAGACTGGAGTCAGATGACAAACTGAAATATATTCCTTGTCCTCCTTTTCTCATTGCTTATTCAACAACCTGTGCTCCCCCTGGCCCTGTCGCCTTTTTATTGAAATCTTCCTCCCCTCGCAATTGCCCTGAGCTGTACATTTTTAAAGGACTTGGCCTGGCATCAGCATGATTTTATTTTTAAAACTGCTTCTTCTGCGTGGTTTAGGATTTTCAAGACAATGCGCTCGAGGGAGGTTGGCTGAGTTGGGCACTTCCATTTTTCTCTCGTGCAATATTGCCATAAGAATGATTTTGCTTCATCTGAACTTGCTTCTCAAATTCATTATTTTTAAGACAGCCACTCAACTGGTATAAGTTGAAACCGTGTTACTGGTGGCTAGCTCAACTTGTGCCTGGGGAAAATGTGCCCCTTTATTCATGAATCAGCAAACTTTCCAGCTAGTCTGCAAAGGAACTTTTTCTACTGTAAAGCAACTATGCTTTGTCTGGTCTGTAGCAACAGATGTATATCGTAACAGTAGTTACTACAAAGACTAAAGCACCTATAACCCTGTTTATTTGATACCAAAGTATAAAGGTAACAGGAATCGATCCAGCACATATAGCAAATTCAGTTAAGGAATTTATAGCAATAGTCAGAGCAATTAACTTGTGGAACGCAGCTAGGATTTCTTCTTGGAATTGAAATTGATAAACGTTAAAGGTGCCAATAGCAGCGCAACATTAACAAGACTTGTATTTGACGTTCATTATGTAAGTTGAATGGTAGGACCATTTGCTTGGTGGGGCAATTCTGGTGCCACATGAGGGTGGTAAGAAGAAAAGATACGTTAAGGCTATGGAAAGAAAATGCTCAACAACATATTTAGTATTGGATACGGTTCCTCCTGCCCTAAAGGGTTTGAACTTAAGCAGATGGAGGGTCTGTCCTAGTACCAACTTCAGTTTCATGAGAAGCGAGGCATACAGAAAGAGGATACTGAATTCCTGTTCAGCTAGAGGTTGATTTCAGGGCAAATACCCAAATAGGTGTTATCTTCAAAGGTTTGGCCAAAGCAGGTGACTGCAGATCAAATAGAAATGTGCAGCAGAGGCCAGGACTGAGCGAAACCTGCTGGGCCCCGGTCTAGTGCACTAAATGTAACGTCGCAGTGATTTAGCCATTGTGTGTTTTATCTTTGCTCCCCAGAATGAAATTATTTCCCCCCTGTATTTTTCCCTTCTCAGGTATTTGTATTGTATTATATTCCCTTCACATTGTTTTCCCATTTACAGTAAATAAATGTAAATCTGACAGATTCATCTCATAGATCACATCTGAAGATCTCTTCAGATTTGATTTGGACCTTTCCACTACAAGGCATTAACGTAAGTTCCCTCTCACAGACACAATTCTCCAGGATACACGCATAAAGAGACATGGCAAATGTTTCTCCTTTTGGTACACTGTCATTATTCTGACAATTTAGTTTAGTTTCTTACAATTTGTCTCTTTCTTTACTGCTAGTTTCTAAATGCACAATTAATTTATCTCCAGTAGACATCACTTTGGGGACCATCATCTCCCTTATCCCGCACCCAGAGGCACCTTTCTATACCACGCCGTTGTGCAGCCTTAGGCTTTGTTCCCATCGGCTATCAACCAGCCCCAGCTGGGGAAAGCACAGCACTGGCCCATTAAATCCATAAACCTGAATGAATGAACAAGCAGTCAGGCATATTTGTCTGTCATCCTAAAATCCCTGCAGAAAGGATATTGGCTCTGAGAGGCTCCCAGGCACAGAGAGGTCCCTACACAGCAGATCAGTGGCTGCCACTGCCCCCACCGACCATCCCACTCTGCTGGAAGATGCTGTCCATCGTCAAGCCGGGCTCACTTTATCTGCTCCTCAACCAACACCCGAACCATGGCTGTTTTCAGCTTCTGTTACGATAAACTGAAATGAAAATGCCCCGTGGTGGGTTTGCAAGTCAGTGGTTCTTCCTCCCACAGAGCAAGCTGCAGCTGCTGGGAGCCTGAGTGCTGGTCCTTGCCCCTTCCCACAAGTTGCCCAGTTTCCCTCTGAGGCAGGCAGAAACCCAGCAAGGTCACAAGCTAGAGCTAGTTTCACCTTGTGGGGCTCATGTACCAACTCTATGTTTTAAAGATGCTGTTTCAAATATGTGGGAGGCAAATAGAAAACCACTTCCCTCACCTGAAGTCATCCCATAATAACCACAGGAGACCTCACATTCATTAGTTATTTAACAGTAAGCATGCTCTCTTGACCATCCCTCTTTAACCAACTACATAAAATGTGTATTTTGTCAGTTTAAAAGTAGCCAGATGTGTAAATATGTGATCCACTGGCAGTCTTGACTGACTCAATTACTACAAATCGAGCTTTTAAAATACCAAGGTGGTGTGGAGGAAGGCACCACAAAAAGTAATTTCTAATGTGCCAGACTGTTTATTTGGTACATAGTACACGCTATTTCCCAGATGTTTGTGGCCACCAGCAGAGTTATCATAGAATGGTTTGGGTTGGAAGGGACCATCTAGTTCCACCCCCCCTGCCATGGGCAGGGACACCCTCCACTAGACCAGGTTGCCCAAAGCCCCATCCAACCTGGCCTTGAACACTTCCAGGGAGGGGGCAGCCACAGCTTCTCTGGGCAACCTGTGCCAGTGCCTCACCACCCTCACAGGGAAGAATTTCTTCCTTTTATATAATCTAAATCTACCTAAATCTATCCCTGCAAATGTTTTGCAAACAGACAATGCAGATGCTCTTTGCCCGGCTCCTCTGAAGCAGACCTTCCTCAGGCAGCAGTGCTCAGCAGCCCGTCCCTCTCCCACCTCCGCTATCGGTTTTTCCTCATTCATAGATGGTCTCAGCAAGTCCATAATCTTTTTTCAATTTATTAGATTATTTAACCGTTTTTGTGCATTGTTACAGAATTCTGCAACTTTGTGATACTGGGCCAGTTTCCAAAAGGCACCGTCCCAGGGGAGGGTTGGTAGTGCTGTGCACCGCTCACTATTTGGGTCAAAGCTGCTCGACCGTTATAATCCTGTTTCTACAAAGGACAACGTTCCCAGCTCTTACTTAAATGAGCATTCCTTTGCTGGGCCAATGTGCTTTAATATCTTCTCTCCTTGCACAGCAGCTTTAGGGACACACCGTAAATGAAAAGCAGATATAACATATCAAAATACAAAGCGTTCTTTTAGAAAATAAAGGACTCCATAAAAAGGACCGAAGCACTGAATTCAATATATATGCTGCAATATTAGCTCTGTGCTTAAAGGTCCTTCCAGAATTAGGGTCATTTTTGCAAGCGTTTGGCAGGATGTTTTACAGCTATTTAAAAATGCTCTTTGAATGCTCAGTTACAAACATTTAGTAGTTGCTGTCAGCTCCATGATTAGCACTTCTTTTTGGATGGAAAAAGGGGAACTCCTGGCACTCAGGCCAGGCACAGCCTGCACGCATGTCATACCGCTTGGAGCTGCTGAATGGGGGGGAAGGCACGGTACAAAAAAGATTAGCCATAATTATTTTATAAGCTGCTGGATAGTGGCTCTAAGCGACCGACCTCAGACATTTCAAAGTCCCAAATGACCCTACGCCTGGAAGTATTACCTCAAGTAAGATGAGTATCTCAGCACGCCTGAGAAATAACAACCTGAAAGTGTGTACAGAGATGATACTGCACGAGTTTTGTAAAAGATTCCCTTCAGCACTGAGAGTAAACTTGCATGCAAAGCATGGCTTCTACAAGCATCTTAAGAACCGCTTAATAATAACTCCTGCTTCTGCTATATATCCATTTACCAGGCTTTTAAAGAAAGCTTGTAGTTTGTTATTCCCAGGCATGCTATTTATGTAAACAGTGGGCAGATACAGCCAGTACTAGATGCATCTTGTTAAAAGCTTTTAATAATACATGATGAACCAGACAGAAAAAAAGGTCAAGTAAATAGTTATAACAAGACTATATAAAATATATTACATTAAACATTAAAACTAGTTGTTTTCCTAGTACTTAGAACTGTTTCTTTATTTTGTGTTGTTCCTTTGCAATACTTTAAAAACAAATTTGCTTTGTGTTCTAGAGAACACATTGCAGATGTGCTAAGAGTAGCCATGCAGAGTGAAAACAGTGGAAACCCTGGTGGTGGTCTGTCAGCTCACATCACACGCTTACCTAGTATTTGTCATCTTCCAGTAAGACATAGATACATTACAGTGATGCGGTATGCACAGGCTGATACTTCACCTGTACAACACTAAGTGACACCAACAAAAGGAACATAAGTGCTTTGCAACCAGAAAAGGAATTTTCAGAGGCCAAGAGTGAAAGAGAGTTTAATTTATCTTCATTTATGGCTTGGCTTTATTGTTGAAAACAGGAGGGGAGTCCCAGACATTTACTCTTACTGTTCCCTTAAAACATTTAGTGATAAATAAGAAAATATTGAGTAAAGAGGTCTCTGAATTCAATTACCGGTTTTTATTTTTGTTTCCTCTTGTCACTAGGTGACATCACTAAGTCATGGTGACCATCTTGCCAGTTATTCAACAAAAATCCTAGTATTTCTAAGGTAACAAACATTTCCCCTCATTCAAATTCGGGGAAAAAAGTAATTTAACAATTATAATCTGAAGATTTCAACTATTTTAATTATTATGTCACCTCACAATCTGGATACCACAGATTTCTATTATTCTTTGTATGTATCAAAGTTGGGCTCATGGTACCCAGCATGGACGGAAAACTCACTCTGTACCAGAAAAATATGGAGTTAAAAAAGAAAGATGTTGCCTCAAAGAGTTTATAAACTTGTGTTATAAGGTTCTAAACACCTTATTTATGGCAGTGTGCATTTGGTCCTGGCCTAACTGGGGGTTACCTATTAAATCTAACCAGATGCTTAAACAAGTGGGTTGGAAGAGAAGGGAAATTGCACAGAAGTAATGCAAACATGTTTCTGAAAAGTTTGTCATCTCATCTACCATGCCATTAGCCTTTCATCATCATCAACATCAGGCAGCTTATCTTGCTGTATCATATCTGTGTTGTTCTGTGTAGGAACTCTGACATCTAATTTTAATTGCCTCAGCCTAAAAGCTATGCTGCCAGATAGTTTGAATATAGCTGTACTTGCCTAACTTCCTACTAGGTCGTTCTCTGTCTTATAAGAAAGCTGGATTTTGAAGTTACAAATATTAATGTCACAAGAAGGGAAAACTTGTACCAAATTTACCATACAGGCCTCAACTGTTCAATAGCCATCAGTTTTCCAAAATGACATTTCTTCCAACTAACAAAACCAGGCCATATTATTTGATTGAGTCCTGACCCAACTCTCTAAAAATGGCTGAAATGACTGAGCTTTGAACTTTATTCAGCTATGCTTTTGGCACACTGAAAAAATGTATTCAAAAATATTATGTACATTTACACCAGGATTACAAATACTTCAGCAGATACTGAATAATTACAGTGTCAAAGAAGGAAGAGTTTCAGGTTAGCTGCTTATGGAAGCGTTTAAGGAAGCTGGGCCCCAAATCCTGTTTTGTAATTGACTTGGACATCCAAGTAACTGCGTCTCAGTGAAAATCAGCGGGACCCAGATTCCTTACTGCATGTCAAAATATGTAGCAGTTGCTTCTGGGAAGGATGAAGGATGAAAGTTATTGTATACATTTTTGAAGAAGTTAGAAACCCAAAGAATGGTTTACTGCAAGCTCTCTTCATTCAGAGAAATTACAGTAGCACCAACAGAAGCAACTGACTTGAAACGGTTCCAGGTTATATCTCATGATCCGATAATGTGGTCTCTTCCTCCTTACTGTGTGTGGTGGCTGCCTAAGTGCTGCGTCCAGCTTCCAGCTGTGCTAACATTACCTGCTCACCGTAACACAATTTCGTAAGGGGCCAAATTTTGCTCTCTGTAAAGGCAAACTATCCTTAATTAATTTTTTCCCCCAATTTGAATGGTTATTAGGGACCACAACTAGGGATACATGAACTTTCTTAGCTCAAACAGGTCTCCTGAATCTTTGTCAACTCTGTAAATAGAACTTAAACTTCTGCTAAGTGCTTGACCTTGTTTTTTTTAATTTCTGTCCTGTTTTCTGTTCCATTTCTTCATGGCAGCAAAGGCTATAGGTGTGCACGAGAAAGATAAAAGAAGCCTCTGACACCTACAGCTTGGACAGATGAGCTGTGTCAAATCCTACTGTTAGTCGTTCAAGGTAACACCAAACGTAGCTGCCCGCCTAGGCTTCTTGGTGGAGGTTGCTGCAAGGTAGTGTCAGCAGAAATGAACCAGTTGCTCCTGTTAAGAGCCCGATACCTTAGTACATACTCACTGGCTTCAGACAAAATACTGAAATCTGCCCGGAAACTGGAGAAGGTGCAGGTTCCTTTGCAGGCTGCATTAGAGGGCTGGTAACCTCTGGCAGTGAGACTGGAGAGAAAGTTGGATAACATCTTAAACCTCAACAGTGAGATTTTCCAGGGGTCATCAACTGAAACCTGCATTTTCATCTTTTTTTTTTTTTTCCTGCTCTGAATTAGAGGCTGGAAAAAAGGGGATTGCTAGTTTTATGCCAACAAATCCCATTCCTGTCTAGCACAGCTGGATTAAATGGTCTTTGAGGCTTTATGATCCAGAATTACTGTCTCTGAGCTATGGAATGTATGTCTTGATAATAATTCCACAAATTTTATCAGCCTATATCTAGCTGGGCCTCCAACCAGAATGCGAATTATAACCTCATCTGAAAAAAAAAAAAAAGATTATGACTACACCCCCCAACATCACAGAGAAATTGCTCCCTGAGGACTCACAAGACAGGGCTCATAGATGCTTAATTTCAGGAAAGAAGTAAGTCATAGTGACACAGGTGCCAAAAGGAAGAATTACACCAGTTTTTCAGCTGCATGCAGAACATCCTTGAAAACAGCTTCTCTGAAATTGCAAAAAAAAAAAAATAAAAAAAAATCCACAGAACAATGCTAGGCTACAAAGTCTTCCTTCATTTTCACATGGCTCACGCCACCCTGCTTACCACTGCAGACAATGACCAGCTCATATACCAACTCGTGGAGGCTCATTAACTCATTCCTAGGTGATGCAAACCTGAACTATTTAAAAAAAGTCAAAATAAAGCCCTTTCTGTGACTATGTTACCATAAGATGGTTACCCATAAATCTCTGGAAAGCCATGAAAATGCTCCTCAGGGACAAAATAATTGCTGATGATTCAGTCAGAAAAGTGATAGCAAAGGTTAACTGTCTAGAAAAGAATATTTCTCTAATAGAGATGCAGTATGAGGAAACTGAAGTTGGAATTCTGTAATTTCTAGAGCATGTCAGAATTGAATCAGGCAACTTTCTAAAAAGGTCAGTATAAACCAAAAACATATCTGTTAAAAATGTTGGAAATAGAAGCACACAAACATCCCCTTTTTTAACAGGTACAACAAAAGACACTGATGTATAGTGGTGGAAAAGAACTACAGTAAGGACCTTAGGACCTTCATGAATAATTTCCAACCATTTAAAAGCAACTCTGAGCAAATTCTAACCACAGGTTAAGACCGTTTAACTATTAAATAACAAGGAAAAAAAGAAAATCACAATTCTTCTGTTCAGACCAAAACATTAATGTGACCAACACAGATCCAGAGTAATTTATAAAATCTACATATAGCTTACACATTTCTGAGAAACAATTAGGTAACAGTTAAGAGCTGACAAGCCACCAGCTTCTGAAATTCTCTAAGTGAGATGAGCTGATGAAGAAGAGATTGGAAAGAAATGTGGGAGAAAAGATGCACCAGCAACACTGGAGACAGAACTGTTTCAGAGCTGAAAGGAGAATAAATAGCTCTACAGTGAGGTGACCTGAGAAGGTCACCTGAACTTAGAGGGAATAAGCAGCTTAGAGGCCATACTGGCTAAGCCGAAAACCTGTAGATTGCTTTTGAGTACTTGAATCCATCCCAAAGAAAGTTTCAGAAGACAGAGGAAATTAAAACGGCAACGTAAAAAGAAAACCGCACACAGATCAAGGTGTTTTGTACACTTTTGTGAAAGCAGCAGTAGGACTCCAGGAGAAATGCCTGCATGCTTGAGGCCACTTGCTCTCTTTAGAGTTTGCCTTTGCACAACTTTCGTGTTTGTTTTGACCCTACGGATACTGTACAGAAGCTGTACCATGCTGCTGATCATCGCCTCCCATTCCCTACATCTCTTCTAGGAATACCTCTACAACCTAGTTGAAATAGAGGTGGGAAATCAGAACTGCACTTACCATTAAAGATGTGAGCACATCAGGAATGCATACAGAGCAGTTTAGCTCTGCTTTCTATTGGTTTCCTAATAATGTAAGATATACAATTTACTTTTTGATTGTCTCCAAGCAGTCATGTTTCTAGAGTTCTGTAACATCTCTATGATATCTTTCCTGCATGGAAATATTTACTTTAGAGACTACCACTGTCTGTGTAAAATTAGGATTGCAGCCCATTGCTGGCAGCAAAATAGATCTGACTGGATTAGGAGCTCTCAAAGAGAACTGATGATTCTCCAGAGAGAGATAGTGACCAGAACTGTAACTATGTATATCCCATATTTAGATTAAACCATAAAGTGTTTAAAAAAGAAAAGGAAATATCATACTGATATTAACATCTTTAACATACTCACAATTCAAAATCAACAGATACAAACCTGAAAAAATTGTATTTTATTTACTGAACTAAGTGACTGTTTCCTTAAAGCCTTAGACTCTGTAGCCACCTCTTCATCCTAGTGCTAGACAGAGGAAAAGCAAGGAAAATGGAGCCATAAGTTTAGAATTACCACAGAGGAATCCAAGAACTAATCACACAGCGATATAAATCATCAGCAGCAGGTCAGGATCACTCCTCAGCACTTGAGATAATGAATTCCTTCAGAACTGTGCTGGATAGAGGTGGATTGGAAGAGACAACTTGACTGACTAGCCTGCAACAACATGACTTCAGTAACCAATATCTACCAACTAGTCCTAAGGTTAGAGCAGTGGTTTTAAGTGGCTGTGGAGTTTGTGTGGGGAAATTGCATTCCCATCAAAAGTGTTAAAAACCCATCTTAAAAGCCCTTCTTCAATTGCTTGTGAGTTCCACCACCTTGGTCAAAATCCTGCCCTCCTAGCCTTTCTTCAAGCACCAGCAAACACACAGAAAGCAAGGGTCACACTTCCCTTTATGCATTTAAAACACGCATTTGTCTGAAGAGACTTCTGAAGCCCTACCTAAATTGCTTCAAGACATCACTCTTTTAGTAAATACAGCTATATTTGCCATATTTGAGGATGGATATGTCTTGTGAACATCTCAGGTCATTAGAAATCAAGCACGGCCAATCTGCGTGCAAGACTTAATTCCAAACACCGATGGTGTTATGGGCAGACACTGAATCTCTTCACTATCCTTCCCTACTCATACATTTCAATTTTGAATATGACTTTTTCCTGCCCAGTACACAAAATGCTGAAGAAGGATGTCAGACATAGATAGAATGCAGCAAACAGAAGGCAATAGTGAGGTCTGGTGACCAGAAAATTGAAAAAGATATTAGAATATGAAATTGTAGACTTCAGTAAGATGGACGAGGTGAAAGATTTGGGTTAATTAGGACCTAAAAAACCTAGTATTGATATTCACTATTATATTTTCAAAACCATGATCAAAATTTTGGAACCAAAGACATGGGCTTCTTGTGTGAGTCCTGGCAAAAAAATCTCAATTTTTTTATATGGTGCCTGATGTTTACATGTTTAAATACTGCTACTGGTTACCATTTAAAATATTTATTACAGTTATTGACTTTAAATGCCTACATACACTCCCAACTACCTTAACTAAAATAATATTAAATCCATGCCTTTAGTTGCTAGGTATAACCTCTACTAAATATAGTGAAAACTTCCAATATTGAAGTAATATTTGCTGCTTAATAACAGTGAAATTGGAAAACATTAATTTATGATTTTTTTGTAAGCAGAGAATACCATAGAAAGAGGTGCTTTGATGTGGCTCAAATGAGAAAAAAAAGGGAATGACATCAAGTGTACCAGCAATTTCATTAAGACACTAGAAAATACATGGAGATTACGAATTTAGTTCATTTATACCTCCCCCCATCTCTTCTTCCCCCTCCTGCCACCTATCACCCCCAGCACACTCCCACATACACACCAATAGTCTGTCTAGAATTGAAAAATCATTCTTCATCCCTGAACAAAAAGGAAAAGTAATTTTCCTGCTATTCTCTGCTGTCCTTGTCTTGCTGTTATCGCTTTGCAGTAACGTGCCACGATGCTGTCAGCTCAGCCACTGGGGCTTTCCCATCTTCCTAGTAAAAGTGGAAAATGTGAGTAGCAAGTAAAGGCAGGTCCAATTCGTTCAAGAGATTGGCATCCCACTCTATTTCTGGGCTTCCTGTGTTGGGACCCAAGGTTTTCATTCAGGTCTGTCTCTATTTCTAGATCTTGAGGTGCTTTGCACCTTCGACCACATGCTCCCTCCAGCTTCCTCTCTCCCGGCAGGACAACTGGCATAGGACAGAGTGCAGCCGTTCTCCAGATGTTCACCGTGCATGAGGAGATCACCATCCTCCTTTGGGTCAACTTCTGACACGAATTGAAAGGCTGTGGGATGCCACCAACGTGCTCCACACCTCCTCCAACCCCAGCCTCGCCGCAGCTGCGAGAAGGTTATCGGATGCTTGAAGACACGTACTGAAATGCTTTGCTTCTTTGAATTAACAGTGCGTTGGAGACTGTCTTACAGTTCAGGACCAGATCCTCTGTATACAGAAAGAACTCAGCAGATGAATCACTGATGGCAAAGAGGGGACATGCATTCAGGAACACCCCACCCCCACACAAGTTTTTCTGGAAAAAGCGTGGGGGTCAGACATTTTGTAACGATGCACAAATAGCATCATAATTCTCCAAGGCTGTGAAGGGACCTTCTCTCTGTGCTAGCCAAAATGACTGATGCTAAGCACAGGGAGAGGCCTTACTTCAGATCTATTTTAGAGCAGAGAGTGTTTGTAAGCCCACACCGCTCAGCCACTCTACCACAAATGCTGTCCTTCACCGACAGAGCTGCCCTGCGCTTTGTCCAGTATCTACCTTCTGTTGCATTGGAATGACCAAACAACTCGAATTTACGCTTCTAATGGAAAGAAAAAAACAAACCAAAAAGCAATGATAAACGGCTTCCCTGCTTTTAGAGCAGGCGCCTGGGTGCTGAAGCCGCCTGTGCCACTTGCATTGTCCCTTGCAGCAGACCCACTTGAGGGAAGCAGCATGGTAATTAAACTAGCTCTGAGGAAAAGCAAATTCGCTTTTGTTAAGGAACAATTCCCAAAGAAGGGCCCAGTGTTAAGCACCCGGTACTGTCTACATGAGCCTGCAGGCCTGTTTCCAAAGGAAACTTTGGTAGCGGCTGTTGTGCTTCCCGAGCATCTCGCACAATGCACGCTCTTCAGTTAAATCCTATTGCGTACATCTGCCATTAACAGGCATCCAACATGACACGTACTCTGTCATGGCAAAGATACATCCCAAAGTTAAGTGAATCCAGGCTCCAGAACTGAAACAGGGGCATTAAAAATTGACCCTGCTGTTGTGTGCCATTGAACCACCTGCCTTTTCATTTCCCCGTTACTCGGCAGAAGAGAAAACTAGTGCAAACAAAGCATGCTGCATCACCCGCCAGAATCGCTTTTTGTGCTACAGGGATTATGTCAGGCAGTATTTCTTGAGGTTGAGACTGCGCTGTTTAATTAAGTTGATATTCTCAAGAGTTTCAACAAGTAGCCCTACCCGGTCAGTGCTGGCACGGGAGTCACCGACTTCACTAGGAGCTGGGCTAATGGTGCATTTAAAAAAACCTTCACCACATTTATATTTCCTTTCTCTTCTGACAATCTCTACATAATCAAAATATTTTAAAACTGGTGCAGCACACATTTTTTATTTTAGATATTTTTAGCCTACCACAATGAGAAACTGAGAAAGCTCCACCAGAGTCTTTGTTAATCCATGGAAGGATAAACTCTGTGCCTACTTCAGATATTAAGTATTAAAATATTGACGCACTTACTAGTATAAGAGAGTAAAGAAGTATTCATGTTTCTTTTCCTATTGCAATAAACATACCGAGTCAGTCACTGATCAAAAGCCTACATAGTATCTCTGTGAAAGACATCGCATATATCGGGATACGAGCACTGTTTATTTAGGCTCTGGACTTTGATAACATCTCATTGCAGATTTTATGTCCTGATCTTATATACATAAATTTCAGAATGATCAAGTAGAAAAAGCCTTAGAAAGTCATACAATAAAGAGAACTATTTCTGCTGTTTGCTATCCCTGTTATTTGCACCCAGATGGCTGGTTTTGATCTTTTGGCCCATATTTCCGTACTCACACCTGCCAAAGCAGTACAAGCAAGTCTGCCAAAAAAAAGTCCCTGTGGTGAAGGCAGTGCTCTGGGGGCCGCTGAAATCAGTGGAAGCTTTTTTGTTTGTCCAGAACTGCATCTGAATTTCATTGCAAGTTTACTTGCTCAGTAAGCTTGGAGTGAAACTGGACACAGCTTAACTTCATTCAAATGTTTCACAATCTTGGGTCAATTCGTACAGTCATTTCAGTCCTCAGAGCAGGAGAGAATCCCACTGATAAACTGCAATTATGATGTGTAGCATGCTCTGATGGCTTTTTTTTTCAAATTATTTTTTTACTTCGTGTATAATGATTATGTAAAGAACTATCATATTTTTCCAAGCAAATTACTATCTCAGGCTAATAATAGACATTTATATTATTTGAATTAAACGTTCAATATTGATGAGGTGATTGCTTTGCATATTATCCTGCTTCATAGAAAAATAAATTAATTCCCTTAATAGAAGCAAATGTGGTAAGAAATATTCTATAAGAAATGTTTTTCAGCAGAAAGCATCCAATCAAAGCCAGTTTTTTAGAAAGGAGCAGATCTGAACAAAAACATCTGGAAAATACATCTTTTTACCAAAACTGTTAAAATGCCTTGTTTTTACATTTTTCTAAATTAAACTTTTGAAATTTTATTTCCAAATTGTAGCATCTGTGACTGGTATATGGATTACAAACATGAAAATAATGCGTATGCCTTTTAAGGGACTGGTATTTGAAAATAAATCTTCAGATCAGCATAACAATCAGAGCACAAGCACCTGACTTTTGGGATTTGAGAGAAAAGGCTGCTGAGGATCAGAGAGATGGGAACCTGGTACAAATTTCCCCTCATGTTACCTGTGCACAAAGAGCCATCATGACTGCAGAAACACAGCAGGGGAGGTTGTTTGTTAATACACATTAAACACAGGTTCTTTTTGTGAAAATATGCCAGTACAAAGGATATCCAGCTTTTGCTCCAAAGACTCAAAGTCAAATCAAAAACTTCTAATGGATCTAATTGCATATGATTTTTTAAAGCATTTTTTACAGTTTTCTTTCCTTTTAGAGACAGAAAGAACATGTCTCAGTTCCAACTATTAGATCTTGTTGTGTGTTCATTTGTCGTCATTTGCCTGTGAAATACCTCATGAAGTCTGTATTTTGAATAAAGACTACCTGCTCTTTTCATTCCTGCTAGATTGAGAAAGAAAAATGAAGACAGGAAGAAGGGGTGTGTGGGGGGTGTAACCCATTTCTACATATCCCACCAGCATCCTCATCTGGAAATTCCCAGATCAGAAGTTTGGCCTCACCAGGAACAAGATAAAACCAGCAACGACAGCGTCTTTCGCACAGGCTGGAACTTTTGTGCTACCAACGTAAGGCCTCTACAGCACAGCATGTAATATTTCCTATTTTTGCATTGTATTTTCATCCTGAAGAATACCGTGCCTTTGGAAACTAGGTTGGAGGGTGGCAACCGCTGAGCGCATAACATGCTGAATAATAGGAGGAGGAGGTGAACGCCAACCCTTCCTCTCCTCTCCTGACACAGAGCAGAAGGAAACCCAACTCTGAATGCTAAATGACTATGCAGTATAATTAAGACTTCAGATTTTAATTCCAGTTTGCACAATTAACTCCTTAGCAGTCACAGGGGGCGATTCGGGTGTATAAATAGAAATGCCCTGTGCCATTTTTGATGCCCCAGGGCATCTGAGAAGTCTGTAAAGGGCTGGCAGATACCAGGCAGGAGCTACGGGAGATGCGAGTCTTTCTGGAGCCACAGCTGGAGGCCAGGCAGCTAGCCCAGTGCACCTAAAATAGCATTAGGTATCTATGGTTGGGCATCGAAATCCCTCTTCTGTTCTCTATTTCAGAAAGCGGACTAATCAATCCATTGAAATAAATCAATCTTTCCAGGTAATCTAGCAGTTTTCTGCTACCTGATTGCAGCTATGCATTAGCAACTAAGTCTTCATCCAGACTTCCCATGGCACTTTTAGGAATTACTACACAGATGGGGTGCTTGGGCAAAGGAAGAAGCTGTAGCTTTTTTGGACGTCAGACAACTATGACTACAGTGAGAATTTAATAACTACAGTTATTAATTATAACATCATTTTAGTATTAATGATGATATTAAACTGTTATAGTACAATTGAATGAAATGTCAATATTTTCCATAACCTTCAGACGTCCCCTGAAAAAACCAATACACATCTGCACCTCCAGTCCTTTGGATTTATGTGCCAGTACAGTCACAGGACTGACACTGGTGTCCTCATCTCTGAAATACCTGCCATTCCTTACTTCACACATTCCCTAGAATAATGAGGCCCATCATCTTTTGATGAGACCGTGGGAGTTGATATTCCCAAAATACAACATTACACTATCAGATAATCACCACTACTTAATACCGCTCTAGGAAGACTATTTCTGTGAAAGCTACTGGGAATACAATAGCAACATGGGAAAGTCAATACAACACAGCATCTCCCTCTTTCTGCAGGGAGTAGAAAATGTAATTAGGGACAAACTCAGACAGCTAGAAACATTAAATACTTTTAAGTCTGCTTTTATAAGACTTTATAAATCTACAGAGCTGGACTAAGGACAGAAGCCAAGACAAAGAATATCTTACCCGACTACATGTGCAACAAAACCACTTACTGAGAAAGGCCCAGCCTTTTTGGCAAGAATCTGTATCTTTGGACAAACGACATTCCAGCAGTATTAGAAAATATGCTGGAGTATCTTATAGCAGCACAGAAACAGGGGCAAGATTGTTTCTGGCAATGCTTTGAGAAAGCATGTGGCTAGCTGTATATATGGAAAAGATGAAAAGAATCAAGAAGTATTCCTCCTTTCTTGAATTATCATAATTATTCTTCTAACAACAAATAATATAATTGATAAGCAGCTTTAGAGATCATTTGAAGAAGTAAAAAAGTGGTTTAAGTTCTCCTGGCAAGACTTTATCATCTTTATTCAGCTTGTCACATACCATTACTGACCTATCCTGATCTGCAGACAAATTGTGACATAAAAAGATGCAAATGTAGAATTCTCAAAGCTTCCACTGGGAGGAGGATGACTTGGAGTTCACTGTGTTAACGCATTGTGGAAGACAACTAAGCCTGTTTAATTAAACCTTTATAAACTGCCAGGATTTTACATTCTGGCTCAATTGTCTGGTAAGAAATTTGGTGAGTATTTATTCTTACTGTTTTTAGTTTGAGAGCAATTCAACAGCCCAAACAGACTCTCCAACTGCTGTAAGGTACCAGTGGTTGCTAGCCCATTTCACCTGGTAAAAGGGTCCTATTTGGTAGGTTCTGTGGCCTTGCTGAGACCTAACCTGATATTACAATCTGTATATGATGGAGGGTGGAAACAGTTGCATGGAAGCAGAGTTGCAAGCTTAATTAAAAAGGAACGAAGCGGTTTTGCTTGATTTTTATCTCATCATTTTACTTTGTTGCTACAACTGAGCTCAAGGAAAGCAGGCTTTTACAAATCACGTAGGTTGTTCTTACAGTGGAAAGCGGTACTGTAGGGCTTGGAGAGTAACCAAAGCAGCAGTGGGTCTTGCTGCAGCTTCCAGCATTACAACCAGCACTCATCTCATCTGCGGAACTAGCAAGGGCCTATTCATTTTTAACACAGCTGCTTTAAAGGCTTGTCAGTAGTCACAAACCCAGGTAGCAGCTACCACCAGAGCTGACCTGCCCAAAATGGGATCTTCCAGGTCAGTGTAAGATTTCCAGCACCTCATTTGGACAGGTGGAGAAGGGACACTCATCCTTTTCAACAGGTTAATTGCTTACTACTTGGTGTACGTGGTCAAGCCTAGCCTTCTCAGTCACTCACACTCATTTGGGCTGAAAATAATAGGTGACATATAGTAATATCCACCCCAGTTATTACAGAACTGTGTATCATTGCCCAGCAACTGCTTGTGCAGGTCTCCCGACAGCCCCAGCTGAAGTCAGGAGCTGTAGTAAAATCAACTTTTGGGTCTAGGCACCTGGCTTGAAGCACTCCTGCTGGAGAACATTCACCTGGGAGACCTCTCTGCAGGAGAAGGTGGTAGCTGGTGTCTGACTGCTCCTCTCCAACCACTAGCCTTTCCATTATCTAAAGGAACCCTCTTAAACTGGGAGCCACAACAGCTAGCTGAAGGATGGGACTGCTCTTGTGGCTTGCCACTGAGGAGAGGTTGGGCACGCAGAACACCATCACCATTAGTCTAAGTGGGTTCTTCACGTCTGAACTCATTTATAACCTTTCAACATCAAAGGACAGAGCAGCACAGATCCCCCGCACCTCCCTCTCAGGGTGTGTGGCCTAACTTTGGGTAGTTATACAGGGAAGCTTAAACCAAAGAAACCTTCCTTAAGTCTCCCAGATTCAGATAGCTTGCAAGTATGAATGCTAGAAATCAGGAAAAAAATGGACCTCACTTCAGCACTCACGTCCATGAAGTCAAGCAGTTCCCTCTGACTTCTTTCGCAGGGTAAAAAGGATCAGAGACAGAAATCATTAGCAGCCTTTGAGCCTATTAATGTTACAGCAGCAGGACTATTGACTATCAGCTGGGAGGAGGGGGGAAACGGTATACACTTGCCTGTTCTCTCAAGTATATGTGTAAGATGGAGTCGATTGATTTGTTGAGGTTTTGTAGAAATTCAGTTTAAATGTAACAGAACGAGATGCTTCCTTTCTGCAGTGTAATAACAAAACACAACCTACTGCGAGGTCCATTGCATTTCAGAAACCTGCTAAATATTAACTCTAACAGCATACTGAACAGACTAAATAATACACAAACAATGAACTACACAAACACAGCTAAATCCTACCAGAATTTAAGATCAGCCTAGATAAGCTCATAGCCTATTTGTTTATTTCTGAAATCCAGAAAGTATCTGTTAAATTTTCTAAGTCATTCATAAAACTGTAAATTTCTTAATGGTTTTTATTTTTTTGAGTAAAGGAGATACACATGTAAGAACTACAATAATTTAATGTAAAAGGCACAGAACTCAACATCTTTGATTTTCTAAAGGCTCTGAATCAAACATATCTGACAAATCACCTTATTCTCACAGTAAAACCTTGGATTGCTTTAAGTCTCTGCAACTGAGTTCCTTGATAGATCAGACAATTTGGGAATTTTAAACCTAGTGTCATAAACCCCTAGAACCCTGGAATATGGTTTAATATTTTGGCTGACATTTGCTTGTTTATAAAGAAATCTATTATCTGCTTTCCAATTTAAAGCTTGGATTACAATACCCTTTTCTCAAATAAAAAAATTCAATAATCCTTAGCTTTCTTCAGTCTTTGTCTAGCAGACTTGTAATGATTTGCTGTTCCTACTTATATATAAAGTCTACACTTGGCCAAGGACATTAGACAGAAACATTTGAAGTAGTCTGAAATTTTAAAATGTTCAACTCCCTAATGGCTAGCTTTTTGTCTCTATCTAAAGAAATAAGTTAGTGCAAGGTGTTTCACTTTAAGAAACATTTATATTTTACTGCTTGTAAGTATAGCTCATGGTTTGCCTCTGAAGTAGAGGAAATATTGCTTTTCCAGGTAATTTATTTCTAATACTGACTATAAAAGGGACATTGTAAAGATTGTGCCAGAAAAAAGTGAGTTCTGTTAAAATCTTTTGTAAGTGACATTGGTTTAAGTGCTGCAGGTGAAAGGTAAAGAAAATGGGACTTAAGAGACAGGCTAGCTCATATAGAACATTGTTTAAAAATTATCTGTACAGCAACTCTATTGAAACAGGGATAGAGAAGCTGCAGAGGTTGCCAATTTCATCATGCTGAACTATTTAGGAGAAAACTCTCCTAAACAAAGCTCACACATTACTTAAAGACCACTTTTTTTTCCTAAGGAAGGTTGGGCACGTTCTCATCCAGGCTACAGACTCCTTTGCTTGCAGGGAAGCAAGGAACAACTCCCAGCAGCACCTCAAGGAATCAGGGGCTGCAGGATGTTCCCCAAACCCATCAGTATGGTGGGAGCTGAGGATGAAGCTCATCTTTTGAGTGAGTTAGTGTTTGCGATACTGCGCTCACCGTCCCAGAGAGGTGGCTCCTCTTTATCCACATATAAGCTATACTGTCTTAGATCAGCTAACCGGTTGAAGCCTGAGCATCCCAATGAGATGTCCCACAATGACCACTGGAAACTGTATCTGGAGAGAATGGAAGGAGAGTTCAGTCCTTTGAATGCCTGACTATTCTGCTGGAACTATTACTAAGTGCAGTGCTGTTTGTATGGCACTCAATTATGGTTCAGCTAGGAAACAGGCTGAACCAGGAGTGCTCTCATTTGTTTTGTGGGCAGGGGGAAGAAGGTAACAATGACTTATGGTTAGTACTTTTATAAAAAAAACAAAAATAGAAGAAAAAGACAACGAACTGTGAACCAGCTAGATGAGGAAATGCAAGAGGGAGGAAATGCTCTTTCCAAATAATTAATTGCTGTAATTGCTGTCTCCCCATAGAAATCCTCTCAGGTCAGTTTTATTAAAATCCAAGTGCAATTTTAGGCCTTCAGAACAAAAACTTTTCTTCAGGAAAGACAGAATTCTCTAGTGCAGGCTTACAGGTGAAGGAAAATAAACCAGTTATAAATTATTTTAACCAATATTTGTCAGCGCACTTAAGAGAACCATCAACAGTTCAGAACGTAAAATAGTGGGATGTATTCACTGATGGGCTCCAGCTGCTTTGCCTTTCTCTGGCAATACTCAGAGGCTATAAAACTGCCTCAGCCTGCCTGGTGTAAGTTTACAGCTCTCCTGCATCACCAAGGCTGCACAAAACAACAAGAGTATGCTGGTAAATTCAGCCCAGTGTATTAGCTTTAAGGCTTAATAAATGGAATGTAGAAATTAAAAAGCTGTGAGGCTGATGCAAAGATTTAAAGAGGAGGAGACAAGGACAATAATCATAATTCTTCAAGGTCAACTTGTCAAGCAATAGAGGTATCAGAGAGGAGTTTTATACACCCTATTATAACAGTGATTTAAAAGCACTGGGGAAGTGTGGGAACCGTGTACATGGCTATAGTCAAAGCAAGGTGCAGGAGATGCTTCTTCCTCCTACTTCTGTCCAATTTTCTCAGAAAATCTAGTTTGAGGACCAATTTGCCTTGCGCCTTATTGGCACTTATTTCAAAAAATCAGCCTACAGACCTCACAAACAGGACAACTTCACAGGTCTGTATCCACCTTTCAAGAATCCTTTTAGAAACATTATGTTTAATACCTCCGTAATAGAACACTGGCAAACACGTGCTATCTCTGAGACCACTCAGTCAGGGCCAGAACTCATTAAACTTTCATTTCGAAACCTATTCTCTAAGCTGTGCACCACTCACCAAGGGTATCAGAGATTACTTCCCCCTCTCCCTTATTTTTACAGCCTGCTAATAAATTTCAAAAGTAAAAGAGCAGATGTTTGAGAATCCCAGCTCTAAAAGGCAACATTAAAAAAATGAAAACTGTATCTGCAGCTACAGAAAACATTGGTATCCTTATAATACAAAACTACGAGGAAAACTCTCCCTTCATTTCTACCACAGATCTCTCACACACACACAAAAAAGAGATTTTAGACCAAGTTACACTGCTCAAAGGGAGGAAGAGACAGACGCTGGCTGGTGTCCGACACCAGGTTGAGAGAGGGCTGGGCTCCACCTGCTTCAGGAGCAGAAGGCAGCAGGGTTACATTGCCGGCTTTGGGTCATCAGAAGAAAAATGTAGTTTTGACTTGATTCTGCATAGTGAAAGCAACAGAGGCTGATTTTGAGTGTCCTGTGACACACGGACATCTGTTACTACAGTTTGTCACTGAAGTCAAGGTGTATTTACTCAGCAGTGAGCTTGTGGCAGCAAGGTCGATTGGCAAGGCCAGCGTACGTCCCTTCTACTTTGCTTTAGCCTAAAAGCATAGATCTTCAGGGGTGGGAGGGACATCTAGAAAAGTGTCCTTTAATATACCTTTCTCTCCCCAGGGTAAGATCAATTCTCTTCTGTCATTTCTGACAGAAATTTGCTAAGCTGCTTTCGAAGGCTCCTAGGAGCTGAGACTCCACAACCTCCGTATCTGTGTTTCAACACATCACTGTCTTGACCACCAAACTGAACCTTCCTTGCTGTAATGCAAGCCTGTTAATTTGCAGATGTCCAGTGCTGGTGATACTATGTTCCATATATACAGTAGAAGAAAATCTCGTTACTGTGATTCTTTCCTACCCGCAGGTAAATGTTAAATTCTATCAAGTGTCCCATGGGCAACAGCATACTCCTGACAAAACTGATGAAGTGAGAAAGGAGGTTGGGTGAATGCCTCTGCCAGTGAAGCATCAGCCACCAACCTTCCCCCAGTCTACCCCCTCAAAGCCAGCCCTGCTAATTTGATCTGGCTTAAGTTGTAGGATTGTATAAACTGTTAGCGAGAAATATTGATGAACTGCGGCTCTTTAAAAATCTCTGCCATTCAAAAGTTATAAGCACCGGAATTAAAACGTGTTTGATGGCTTACTCAAAAGTTCACCATTTAATAAAAGGAGGAATGAAAGATGGAGCAGTTGACAGTTGCTTGAGGGTTCTCACCTTGAGATTTGATGTTGAAAGATGCTTAGTTCCCCCCCAGTGCCTCAGCTTCAGTAAAGGCCTAATAAAGAGCCTTTGCCGATTCCACCGCTTACCCTAAAATATCCCAGCTTCCTGCAGGTTTGGAGAGAGGGAGGTTATTTTACAAACAGGAGTTTCTGTCAGACAATATTTGAGCTAGCGCAGGTTTGTAGAATTAGGCAGATGGAAAGATTTACTTTTGCAGGCAACAAGGAATATAGCTTGTTCCTTTTAATTGCCAACTATGCAATAAATAGCAACATGGATTTGTGAACAGTAAATCTTGTGACAACACTGCTTTTATATGGAAAAGGCCTGAGGATGGGTTTTAATGCACAACTTGAAATGTCAGCCTTTCGTTTTCCATCTAGTACTGCCTTACCCATATCAATAACCTACTACCTGCTTTAATAACACGAAGATATGCACAAAATTTCAAAAAAATTTCACTGAGGATTTTCTGTGGTCCAGGGTAGAACCTGTGTTGAAACCAAGAGTAGGAGAGGATTAACCCTCCTAGCTCAAGAATACAACATCTGGAGACAGTTGTGTTTCCATTCAGGTGCAAAATAGACAAAATTTCCTGCTTTTTGTTGGGTTTTTTTGTTTTTTTTTTTTTTTTTTTAGCTAGCTCTCTGAATAATCAGTTGCAGCTACAAGTATCTCTCTTGGGGAGGGGAAGTTGAAAAAATAACCTTTTGACTGAGGAGTTTCTGGTACCATACATCCACATGGGATCACTGTGGGAGACGTCTGCAGCTCTTGACTGCCTGGCCACACCTGAAACCATGCTTGCTAAACCAGAAAAAACAAAGTGATGTGCTCTTCTGAGATCAGAATCCCAGCCTCAGGAAGGAGCTCAAATCAACTGAGCTGTCAGAGTCCAGTATAATTCCCAAATTATTTTCATCAACTACCTCTAGGTTACACCACTGGACATTTCAAGCATTCTTAATAAAATTCACTTCCAAATCTTCGGCTTATCACAACTAGAGCTCTGCTCTCAGATTGATTTTAATTTGTAGCTCCTTGAATTACTGTTGCTGTTATTGCAAGAGTGTCTGAAATAGTCACTTTGCCACTCCAGAATGTTCTTCCTATAAATTTTCATGCAGAACTCCAAACGTTTAAAGGTAATTTGATTCTTCCTCAAATCCAGCAGACACAGCAAAGCTTATTAGAAATTCCAAATCCTATCAAATATTTACTTTTTTGACTCTTAATAAATAGCCAATTCCCATTTCACTGATCCTCCACCCTTTTTCACAGGTTCAAGTCTTCATCTGTCTGGCAGACCTCACAGAAGTGTTGCAGATCAAAGGACAGGTAGTCCAGACTTACAGTGTACTTGTAATTTTCAGCTCTCAAGTTTGCCAGATTTGTAAAAGGCTCACGGATTTTATCCAAGGCCTTTTAATGAAGCCACAAGGAAACTTGTATTTGAAAGTCCCCATCACTTGAAAAACAGCATACGTACTGTTGACATGCTACCTTCCAGGATAACTTTACAGAGCAGGGCATAATAAGGCAGTCCTCTGCCGTCTATCACTTTTGAACTGGCTTGTGCTTAATTATCAAGAATCCACTCAAAGCAGGATCTACCAAGCATCAAGACTGGAGCCAGGTATAAGTAGTCAACATAAGGAAGTCACTCTGGCCCTTTGTAGAAGTTTTGTCACAGGCTTAATTCTCAGAAGTCTGGCTGATTACAGGGCAATCTCAAGATACGCTTTTTCAAAACGGAGATTTTTCTTCCTTTTCACAGGATGGGCGTATTCACCACACCAGGGAGGAAAGCAAGTAGTAGAGCAATTCTCCAGTTGCCAAGAGAGCTTTCCGTTCCCAGCTGCCTTACTACTTTGAGCTGTTATTTACCCTGACTCTATGGGCCAATGCCTGGCAGGCTTATCTTCAGTAGCTGTAACTCCTGTGGTAACATTGGCTTCGCTCTTCTCTCATTAACCCTCATCATTAATCCTCAACCAAACGAAGCTTCGCAAGTTTGTCATTTATTCCACATTTGCATTAGGTTTAGTTCAGCTTTCAAACATCACATCAATGGACAGGCTGCTTTAGTAAAGTCCAGACAACCAGCTCTGGTTCCTTGTTCTCACCACCTGTCATATCAAGTCAGACCAGTGGTCCCGTCTCATCTCCAGCAGGGACCTACACTGATACTGGCAGAGCAAGAGCAATTATTCTGGAAGACAGTCCACTCTTACCTGCCTGCAGTTCATGGCTGAGCTGAGTTCTGACAGCACGGACAGTGCTCTGTTGATAGATGATTAAATTGTAGAAGTATTTTTCTCTATTTCTGCTAATAGTTTCAGTGCTCATTTTTGATCTGATTTTAGGACCCTTCATAATTATTTCAGATGGGGCATGATTGATCTGGTTTATATTTGTTAGACAATGATAGATTCGTGTTCCAATACCAAAGTGCAAAAGACATCTCTAAGTAGGCAAATAAGTTCATATACATAATTAAACTACTATGGAAATGTGCTCTTTTCCTATAAAATGGTGCTGCTTTAATATCAATATCTGAAAAGCGATTGCTATTCAGCTGTTTAATCCCTAACCTTCGGTTTCAATTCAGAGAAATAATACATGACCATCTACTAATTTGTTTTCAAGTACTCGTTTGTTTATTCAGTAGGGTCAATATTTCTAAGACCTTAAACCTGCAATCAATTTCCTGTGGGCTTACATTTGCAGTCAGGCAAAGCCTGACTGATTTTGTACTTACCCCTCTTGGAAGAAATTTCTACATTGCAGTTCCTCAGCACAGAGAGGTAGTTTAGGGTTTGGGATTTTTGGGTGAGGTTTTTTGTTTAACTATTAGGCCCCTAAGTTTACATCTAACTTGGACATGTAGAAATGAACCAATGTTATTTTTCACTCATATATAAAAACATAATGAACGAGTGCAGGTTTTAAGCTCTACAGCCCAGGATCAAATACAAATGGATTCCTGCTCACTCTCCCCTAGCTAAATTATTGCTAGCTAACAATAACAAAATGATGATTTGTTCTGCTGAGGAATCAAAAGCTGCAGATAGAGCTTGGAGTCCATATAGGAAAGAGTTTTTTGGTTTATATCTAATTTTGTGTGCTATGAGGAATACGGCCCATGATCCGTTGCCTGTTACACTCCGTATCTTTGGAACCGTGCAAAGTTGCTCAAACTGATTTTACTGGTTTGTTTCCAGCCAATTTACATAACTGGACTGGTACAACGTTGTCAGCACGCGCTGGTGGGTCTGGCCCTAGATCTCCATAAAGAAGTTATTCTTGATGAAGTCAAAGCTTTTGCAAACTATAGATTTGCCTTGGATAGAAAGCAAAACATGCCAAAACTAAATTGTGGGTGACTAAGATTCATAAAAAAAACTATTCAAGATGCAATAATTAGAGCAATCAATGCATTTTGATTAACTGATTACCACCTTTCGACTGCCAGTGGCAGAAATAACTTCCTTCTATAAAATCACAAACTCATTCAGATTAAATTGGGAGCAGATGGAAAGTTGTTTGTTATTGACATTTCAGTTCCTGAATACCCTTCAAAAGCATGCAGTACTGCTACATTGTAGTGTAATTAGAATAAAGCAACAAAATCAATCTCTCTTCACTCCACAAATACAAAGATTATCATCCAAAAGGTCAGCCTGGCATACCACAAATATTGACAACAAGGAGTGCATAGCTTTCTAAATGTCCTTTTGCACCATTCTCAGCATACATAATTGAGACTGAATACAATTTCATTCAGAAAATAATTTCTGGCATAAAGAGACTTACTAGGATTCCTAAATGGGGAGATCAGATGGAATCAGATAGTGTAAGTGCATTTATCTCAAAGTAGTTTCAGCAGGCTTTTACCTATCCCTTACATGAGAATGGACCACAAACAAATTTTGAAAGAAGGTAAGGCAGCTATCACACATTTATGTTTTGTGTAGGTTGCTCTGAACAGATTCTTCAGTCTTTAAGAAGTTGAATTTGGATTTTTCACATTTAATTTATATTGACCTATCCTCTTTTCACTGAAATGGCAACTAACATCCTTTTGTTTTGGGAAATGTGTTCATGGGAATGTAGCATCTATTAGTTTTTAAATGTTCTGTTCTCCCCACACATGGAGGAAGAAAATTAACTCTTCTAGAACTATTTATGTTACTTAGAAGACAGTCATTTATTATATAGATGCAGTGCCTCAAAAGAAATTGCAGTACTTTGAGTTTTCAACAGAACTACCTGCCTGCCAGTTTCACAAACTTCTCAAACCCAAGCTGAGCTTCAAGTGGCATTAAACACATGCATGGATTTTGTCCCAAAGCTCATCTGTTTTAACCGGTCACCATTTAAAGTCACTTCAAGCTTCTCCTTTAGATCTAGAGTCCTAACTCTGGAAAGGATGTATGTCGGTTCAGACATATCTGCTATATGGATAGTTCTCCTACAAAATTCACACAAAGGACCATCCTGAACCCTCTTTCTATATTCATGTATGTGTAACAGCACTATTAAAATGGGAATTATGTACATTATTTTGCATCCTAATAAATCCAGAGAAGCATTCTGCGTTAAATGGGCAGGCACTTTATACAAAGGCTTAAAGTTCAAGGCTTTAAAATCACAGGGTTGGTTGTTAGAGCCACGCTGTGTGAAAACTCTGTTGAGTGTCAGTATAATCTCACTGAGGTCCACTCAGTGTCATTTGGACGCAGCATGGCCAGTGGTTCTAAGAGGGCAGCATAAAGACATTGTTAAGATCTGAAAAAAATGGTACTGAAGAATTGAGATGAGGTGTAATCTTAACAACATCGCATTGCAAAATAGTTGTGGTTCTAAAACACAGTTAAACAATAGCATAAATCCACATTCAAAATACCTTTTGAATTCATCCTGTTTCTTACAACAAAATCATTTTTTAAATGTACTGGATTACGAAAAGCTTATGAACTCTATTTTTTTTTATTATTTAGTGATTAATCCAAGAGGATTGTTACTAGCTTCTGAGTTTTGAGATTGCTGAGCCCTTTCATCACGTGCTGCTTTAGGAGGCTTTCTACAATAGAGAGAACACCATGTCTCAAAAAGTAAATATTTAATCAAGGGACTGCTTCTCCTAACTCTCTGATAATATGGATTAAATGTATTATTTTGTTTGAGCAGCAATACAGAGAATCTCCTCTAAGTTGTCTTGCATCTATAACCTTCCTTTAAAGTAATACAAACTCCTGTAGTATTTCCTGTATAAGAAACAGGTACGTTAATCAAACTCTGACAATCAAACCATTCTCAACATTATTGTTCACAGTACAATATGGATATGAAAGATTTACATTTATCTTGCTCAGTACATCAGTACAAGACTGCAATATATTTACCCAGGTACTGCCTTTTTACCTACTTTTACAGACTTTGTTGTCGCTTTGATCTTTTTTGGGGGAGAGAGCGAGCACGTTCCCACACAGACTTCAGGTTTCTCTTTGTCTGGGTCTCAGGGTCCATTAGGTGTTTACGGATGGAGGAACGGAGCACTGGTCCCCTCCGGACAGAGCGGAGCTTGCTTAGAGGGACGCCCGAGAGAGCTGGGACACACGCAGGGTGGGCTGCAAAACCGGACACCCTCAAAGAAGTGTGCCACTGATTTTGCCGTTTTCTCCAGCATTTTTAGAAAGGGCTGCAGAATTAAAGCTTACATTGGCTCGACATCAGGAGATGCTGTTTTGCTGATCTAGTCACCGGGTGTTCAGAACAGCACAGGGCCCGACTTGACATTTGTTTTACAAACAGAAACTTTCTGCAAACTTTAATAGGCTGAAACAGATGTTCAGGAGATCTAAAGGACCTCTCCAGCCCTTACATACTAGTCTAAAGGAGGCTTTCCCAGCCAGGATGACAAATACCAAACTGAAACTACCATGGAGGTCTTACACTTGTCCTAGCAGACAAGGATAAAAGATTGCTTAATTGCAGAGAATCCAAATATTTACTGTTAATAGTTTCTTGGGAAAAATCTATGTATCTCAATTAACCCTAGACCCGCAGGCAACCACCTCAGATCCTGCTGCCAGGACACGGCTGAGGCTGGGGGTGAAGGAACAAGATTCCTCTGACCCTTCCAAAACCTCAGGGTGTAAGGGACCACAACAGGCAAGGGCTTTGCTCTCTCTGTTCCTCCACAGAGAGAAATACAACGTTCACATCCTCACCCACTGCCCGGCACCTGCGCACAAGAGTCTGGAAGAGCTTACTGCGAGTCCTCACCACGAAGTTTCATTTTCAGCTCAAGTGCCTCCCAGCCCTTCAGAGCAAACCGCAGCCAGATTACGCATCAAATCGGGCATCCCCTCAACAGCGCGGGTAAGGGCTGACAAGGTTACAGAAAAATCAGTTACACAGCTCCCAGGTAAACCTGGACCTGGCCCAAACCCCAGTGCTTTATCCCTGCAAGGTTTGCACGGAACCACCGGGGAAACACACGTGCTGCCGTTACCTCTCTTGTACATCAGAAAGGCAGGGGAACCAACCGCTCTGGAAACCTAGTGCAAAGCTTCAGGTAGATTTACATGTGAAATTAATAGCGTCTGCTCCAACCATCAGTAAACGGGTGGCACTCTGTAACCACAAAGTGAGGGGCTGCAAATAATAGGAGAGGTCTTCTGAAATGGGCTGTCATATCATCTCTTACTGATTTCTGGAAAGGACCACTCTGAAATTAATGAAGAGTCTGGTCAAGACCGTAACAAGAAGCATTTTTAGGAATTTCACAGGCCTTTTAAGCTGAGGTGCTGCAAGCATGAAATACAGGTAGGAATGAAGAAATTATGAAAGTGTTGGATCACCGTATGACCAACGCTCAGGAACAGCGCACAGCTAAACTGTGCAATTTATTAGCTTTATTATTTTGCAACCCCTCCCCTCATTTAATACAAGCTTATGTCAGTTAAACCAATACAGCTTCTACTACTATAGAATACACTTCTATAAATTCAGTTTAACTACAGTTCTGTCCTCAGACATATTTTGTGGTCCTTGAGAAAGAAACAAGGCCCTGAAGTCAGTAAGAACAACTCTCCATGCACTGCATTGGGTACACTGGGAATAGCATGCAGAATGTGGGATTTACCAGTTTGGAAGGAAACAGGTTATCTGCTTTTTATATACTATATATATTGCAGGCATTATCCCTGTTTTAATGATTTTTCCACTATTTGATTGCTTCTGGATATTTCTACCACCTTGAGATACAAAAGCCTGCACAGGTACTGAAACAGGCCGCAGTACGCAAGGTCTATTGTGTCCCTTAATAAAATTTCCTGAGCACAGAGATGATCTTAGCTCCCTAGAAACTCTGAATGGAGTCAGCCTGCTTCAACGCTTCCTTCTTCCACCCACGCTGGCACGGCAAATAGCAGGGAGTCTTCAGCTACCGGCCGAGCCAAGGAGCCTCTCGTCTTTCCAGGCTCAGCTCTTCACCGAGGCGGTTCACTAAGCGAAGATAAAAATGTACAAGTGTACAGAAAAGGCCCTAAAGAGCACAGATGAATTTAGGTGGTAGCTGGACAGCTTTCCTGAACCAAGACTTTCTACAAGATGGGCATTTAGGTACATGATAAGGTATGCCAATGAAGAGAACAGAAGCATAGCCTCAAGCCATAGGCTAATGTCCAAAAAGCTCAGTGAAACTTGTAAGAGTTTTTCCACTAGTTTGTAGACTAACTAGTACTGTTGAATTGCATCCTAGCATAAAATAGTTTAGGAATCTAAAGCAGAAGACTATTAGTTCATTCTGCAAAAGCTTGCTAATAGGCAACACTGAAACATCAATAACAAATGCTAGGGAATTCTCTCCCATATTGATATGCACTAGTAACACCCATTAGTTTCAATAAGTAATTATTGGAGACCAAAGAGTAGTTACACTTCTAGTTTTAGATTGGGTAATTTGAAATTTTCTTCACTAGGCATCAGAATAATTTGTTTTCTATAAAAGCTTGAGAGGCAGCAGTGGAGATAGACTTATTCACTACCTAAATGATTTTTTTTTAATTTTTTTTATTTCTAAACCAATCTGGTTTTTGCAAAGCCATTTATAATTGACTATTAATTTGCATACTCAAAACAGCTATTAATGAAAGCAATGTAATTTCTTCTTCTCCAGTGCCCTGAGTGCCTAATTCAGTGTTTTGAATAAATTGAATGTTGGGGTGATTTATGAGTACAAAGAATACATTTGCTTTTTTTATTCAACTACCATTTAACTCCGTTTCCTACCAATGAATTTAAATTAAAATGACAACAGCCATATTTAAATTTTATTCACACAACTGTGTTGAATTAAATGAATATTGCATTTTATGGGATGTGTTAGTACAGTTAAAATGTCTATGAACAGAGACAAATAGTGAAGACTAAGTATTTCTTCTTTAGTTGAATGGTCTGTTTTAGAAATTCTGGAGTCATTTTACAGAAAAATGATCAACAGTTTCAGCTAAGGTAATTTCACTGGAAAAGTAAGATTTCCGCTTTCAGTTACAAGACCCCAGAGATATTTCATGAAAAGTTATGCAGGGTTTTTTTTACACCATCTTGTTTTTCCCCACTGCTTTAAATAGAAAAGCTGCTAGGTTTACATACAACATAAGGTAAAAAAAGAGTAGGAATGTGGAAAACATACCTAATATTAATACAAATTCTTTCTGAAGAAAGGAAATAAATTTCCCTATAAATGTCTGTATTGATGGAGCAGGAGGAGTTAAAATCCCAGCTTTAACCTAACACGTAGGAAAGCAAACTTCATGACTTACACTCGGCTTACACCAGCATAACTGAGACCACAATCTCATTCTCCATTTGAAAGCGTAGATGAAAGGCTGATTCCCAAGTTGTGCTGTATTCTCTCATTTTCACAAACACTAAAATATTTACACAGAAAAAAAAATGCTTTCAGGAAGGCTGGACAAGTGGCTGATCATTATTTACTACATAGAGACATTTTGCTGAGATTTTAGTGGGAAGGGGAAGATTCCTCTGATACTGTTACTTACAGAACCAGGCCCATCTCTGGCATTTGAGTAAGATGCTACTAGTAAGTATGATGTTCAAAACATGCTTGAATACATCCTTTGAGTTCCTCCTAGAAGACATGTGGATAGACTTGTAAACTCTGTTATTTCCCTTGCCTCTTTCTTGCTGAAGAGCAAAAAGAAAGAATTCTAACTTGCCAGCAAGGTGGGATACCAAATCACCATTTTCCCCTATTATCTTATTCTTTGCCTAGAGTTTTAAATAATGCTACAAGTATAGAGACCTACAGACCTCTTTCCCTTAATGGCAGATTAAATTTTGGATATACGTATTCTGATATGG
The DNA here is from genome assembly GCA_013400195.1 of Aramus guarauna. Taxonomy (NCBI): domain Eukaryota; kingdom Metazoa; phylum Chordata; class Aves; order Gruiformes; family Aramidae; genus Aramus; species Aramus guarauna. The sequence goes on along the minus strand of VXBL01002068.1, from coordinate 89,837 downwards.
ATGCCTCTATTACCTTTAAATGGAAAATAAGGTGAACCCGCTGGCCTCCACACCCTGCCTCCTACCAGCTTTTTACTGGAAATAGTATGTTCACAGAATACTCATTAAATCATTTTGAAATTAGCTCATAAGCTTAAAGTTGAGATTTCCTGTGCAGATGAATCTTAGAACAATTAATGGTTATTTTTGGAAGTTTTGTCAGTTTTATCTGCAGTTTTCATAGATGAATAAGAAGTTCACATTCCTTGGGAGACAGTAGCCTCCGCTAACTATCCGAACCGGTTACATTCAATTCACATTTTCCAGCCTTCCTGTAAAGCCTTAACAGCCAGAGACCTATATAAACCAAAAACATAACGACAAAGATTGTGGGAAACAAAGTGGCTTCAATTTGATATATAAGCACACAGCATCTCTTTCTGAGACTTGCTGATAAATGAAGATTACAACAATGACTTGGCATAAAAATTATTAGGTAGTTCTCTTTAAAGTTATAAAGGTTCCTTAAAACTGGGACATCTTTCTCTATGGCAGTTGTACAGCACTTTACAAAACACCGTATAAAAATAGTACTGCTTTAAACCTAGCGAGTGAAATGCAGACAGCTCTTCCAAACAAAGAAAAACATGAAAGCACCACAGTGCACAATTAAACACCCATATATTAAGAGCTGAACATTAGGTTGGAAACGCACAAGCCACCTAAAGAAGAACGAGCCACATTTCATTCTCATTTCATTCAAGTTACATTAAAATATCAGTTTTCTACTGTTGCAAGTGAAGCTTTTCTAATAATTAGCACATTATTTCTCAGGAAGTGTTACAGGAGTGTTTTTTCTGTACTTTCTGCTGCTCTGAAGACAGAGAAGCATCCAGCTCAGAGATTAAAAGGTAGACAAGGACCAGCCCCAGTTTGGCTGCAGAAGGCTGTTTCTTTTGAACAGCTCTCTAAAATGGCTCATCCACCTGCGAGTTATTTGGAGCACAACAGGGAGCTGGTGTGTCAGGGAGATCCAAGGAGAGACACATAAGAAAAACAGGCAGGGAGCAAACAAAATGTGAGTGGTAGCAGGTCCTCCTTCCCCCACAGTTAATTTGTGGCCCAGGTGACCTGCTGCACAGTGGAGAGACATTGTCCTTCACTTATTCTCTCCGAGATGAGATCACAAAATACTCTGCCCTCAGCAGAGAGCAAGTCTCTGTGGGATGATGCCTCCCATCCCTATGCCAAAATGAACCCAAGCCGCACATAAACCAGGATGTTCTGACTGCTGGTCATAAGTCATATTGCCTGAAGCCTCATGTTATTGTAGAGTATCTTCTACTGCTTTTTACTGCTGTCTTTCAGGGGTCATTTAGCTTATGAATAACCAAACCATTCATTCTGCTTCATCTGTCATCTGCCATTGCCCATACTATTTTATTGTAAACTCCAGTCAAACTTGTTTTCTGGTAGGTGGCCATAAATTGTCTTGTGATGATTTGTAGTGGCTATCATACAAGGGTAAAACATAGAAACAAAGAGGTGACTTAACGTGTCACCTAATGTACTGGTGACACTACCCAAGTATTTAATAAATCCAAGTAGTCTGCCAGAGCCTAGTCAATTCCCTTATAATTTCCTTTCCTTCTGTCTCTGTTCTCTGCAGTATACATGTATAGAATTATATCTGCCCATAGATGATGTATGTGCTCCCAAGTAGGGAACACCTTCATTGCCACATAACCTTTGCAAAATACAGCAGAGCCCCTTCCTCATTTGGGGACCTCCTGCATCACTGCTAAAAAATGAAAGAAGCAACATACCCTTGAGCAGGAAAAGGCATCTGCTGGAAGAGACTCACCCAAGCCAATCACAGTGTCTTCTCCCAGAACTACCTCCTTGAGCTCAGTGCAGAGCACCCCAAATCATACAGTCATCGAATGGTTTGGGTTGGAAAGGACGTCAAAGATCACCTAGTTCCAACCCCCCTGCCAGGACCAGGGACACTCTCCACTAGACCAGGTTGCCCACAGCCCCATCCAACCTGGCCTTGAACACTTCCAGGGAGGGGGCAGCCACAACTTCTCTGGGCAACCTGTTCCAGTACCTCACCACCCTCACAGTGAAGAATTTCTTCCTAGTATCTGATCTAAATCTCCCCTCCTTCAGCTTAAGGCCATTACCCCTTGTCCTATCACTACACTCCCTTCTTCATCTTTCCTGTAGGCCCCCTTTAGGTACTGGAAGGCAGCAATAAGATCTTCCCAGAGATGATTCAAAACAATTACAGGGGTGTCATCTGATAGCAGGCTACCCCTCCCCCCCCCAGCTACTCTGGCTCCCAGATTTCCTGTAGAACCAGCTAGACCTAGACCCAAGGGCTAGGAACAGTGCTAATCTTTCAACCCAATACAGTGTCAGACACAGAGGCTGTATGGGCCAAATAAGCCACTACATATACAGAAGTGTTCCAAAATTGCATGGGCACCTACAGTAGGTAAGAGAAAAGCATCTGTTGGTTTGTCTAGAGTAATAAACCCTGTTCAAGCTACTCTGCATCAGAAACAAATCATGGTTTTGGGCTCTAAACTCAGTCTAAGCAATTTCATCATCTGTACCATTAGCAAGCAGGTTTCAATTCATCCTTACTCTCTCCAACATCTGAGAGAGGAATATTAAACTAGATTAAATTAATCTGATGGGGTTTAACCACTCCTATATCTTGCTTAATTTGAGAAAAATATTTGAGAACATGAAGAATGGTGGTTGGCATATGCAAACACAAATGATCACAACAGCCTTTGGTTGTTAACTGAGAGCAATGATTTGTTACAAGAGTGTTTGACAGCAAGTAGTTTAATTTTATCATTAGAAAATTCAAACTGTAGTGGCATCGACTGTTAAAAAAGAAATCTTTAGCCTTTAAGTCCCATAGTAGTGTGTGAAGGGCAAGAGACTATGAAACATAGCCTTGCAGAAGGTTAAATGATTCTAGAAGCAATGTTTGTTTCTCATGGAAACCCACTTAAAGCAGAAATCAAATCAAACTAACCACCTCTGATAACAGAGCTGAAGAATTATGTAACAAAGCTCACATATGTAACCTTTTTTCCTTAGTAAGCATGCTGCATTTACGCTCTAAACCCTCAGTTAATCATATAGTGCATATCAAAGAACAAAAGCAACATCCTCTGCAAGCATGTGAACACTGAATAGTCCTTACACCTTTGCAAAATACTAGACCCCTAGCTCCACTTTCTCTGACTACTATTGTTTACTCGCAGCCTCCCAAATACAATCCATATTTGTCTGAGATTCATTTTGCAGCAGTGCTGAAACCTTTTATTTCTTCCTGAGCCACAGTGGAAAGTGTTTTCATGCAATGTAGTGTTCCATTTAGACAGATACTAGTGAGTACTTTTAGGAGCAGAGGAAATGGTAGCAGTATTTTAAAAACACTCTAAAAATACTGGAAAACACACCCCTCCACCTGGCACTCCTTTGTTACTTATGACTGCTTACTCATTTCAGGACCAGGACACCAGAAGGCTGTGCTGCCATTCAGCAAGACCTGTGTAGCCTAGAGAGTTGGGTGGAGAGGAACCTAATGAAGTTCAACAAAGGAAAGCATAGGGTCGGGCACCTAAGGAAGAACAACCCCAGACACCAGTACAGGTTAGGGGTTGACCTGCTGGGAAGCAGCTCTGCAGAGAAGGACCTGGGAGTCCTGGTGGACAACAAGCTCACCATCAGCCAGCAGTGTGCCCTTGTGGTCAAGAAGGCCAGTGGCATCCTGGGATGCATTAAGAAGAGCATGGCTAGCAGGTTGACAGAGGTTATCTTCCCCCTCTAGTCTGCCTTGGTGAGGCCACATCTGGAATATTGTGTCCAGTTCTGGGCTCCCCAGTTCAAGACAGACAGGGAACTACTGGACAGAGTCCAGTGGAGGGCTATGAAGATGAGGAGGGGACTGGAGCATCTCTCATATGAGGAAAGGCTGAGAGAGCTGGGTCTGTTTAGCCTGGAGAAGAGAAGACTGAGAGGGGATCTCATCAACACTTATAAATATCTAAAGGGTGGATGTCAAGAGGATGAGGCCATACTCTTCTCAATGGTGCCCAGTGACAGGACAAGGGGCAATGAGCACAAACTGGAACACAGGAAGTTCCATCTGAACATGAGGAAAAACTTTACTGGGAGGGTGACAGAGCACTGGAACAGGCTGCCCAGAGAGGCTGTGGAGACTTCTTCTCTGGAGATATTCAAAACCTGCCTGGAGGCAATCCTGTGCAACCTGCTCTAGGTGATCCTGCTTTAGGAGGGGGGTTGGACTAGATGATGTCCAGAGGTCCCTTCCAACCCCTACCAGTCTGTGAATCTGTATTTACATCTCTCGCAGTTGCGTGCTCTAACTTATATCCTCTTTTCAGAACTACTTCACTTTATATGGTGAATGCCTGTACATATTATCTGGAGAGCATTAGGTTAACTGTCCAGTCAAAGAGTTAAGACACTTACCTATGGGTGAGTCACCCAAATTTTAGTCCCAGCTCAAATGAATGTAATTATTCATACAAAATTTTGACTGTGTAGTCTGTTCTTGGAGAGTTTCAAGATCTGAGCAGATAAAGCCCCAAATAGTTCTGACTTCAGAGCTGACCTTGCTTTGAGCAGGAATTCAGACTAAAGACCTCATGAGGTCCTATTTATCCTGAATTATTTTATGACTATCAAGTTACAAGATCAGCAAGAGATTTAAATATAAGTTTATTGGTTATTAGGGCACTCCACCCTGGGAAATTGATAACACACATTCTTTAAGCAGAGGGAGTCTAATACAGCTTAACAAAACACAAGCTCTAGGCTATGAGGCAGAGATATGGATGAACACTTTCCTTTCTCCAGCATTTCTGTGACTACCACCCTGGGCATCTCACTCTGATATTTTGGAAAGTACAATTAAAAGCTTGTAACACATTTAAAGATAAAACAAAAATCACAATTTTCAACTATTCTATTCTTTGCTAAAACCTTCTTCCCAGTTCTGTCTCACTGAAGCTTCATCTATCCCATCACCTCTACTGATGTTCTTGCAGGATTGTTTCCCTCTATCAGGAACTCCAGGATGTACAATTATCATTTTCCATTTATTCCCTACTCACAGTTAGAAGCAGGGAGGAGGGACCACTAATTTCCTTGAACACCTGCAGCTCTCCATATTTGAGGACCCTATTGTACTCCTCATTCCTTTAATAGAGGAAGTCTTTAGTTGAAAAAGAATTTTACTTAAATACACTAGGTGTTTATTGCTGATCTCTGCTGGAAAATCCTATATTTCCTGAAGTAGGACATTTATACTCATACTATGAGAATAAGAATATAAGCTTAAAGAAAACAGAAAGAACATGGGGAAGACATTTAATATACTACTGCTTTTTCCAGTTAAATATATTGAATATCCTTCAGTTAAATGTCTTTTTTCAGTTATAGCCATATGGGATAGTGAAAGCAAAGGTTACTCTTAAAGAGCTAGTACTTTCCAAAATGTGTGAAAAGATAAGAAAAAAGCATTTTGCAATAGGTGAAATTATTTTACAGATGAAACATGACTCCTTACCAAGTTTTTCCTACTTGTACTTTATATTGGATGCAAGAAACAGAGGTCTTGGGAATGAACTAATCATTATTAACAACTTAAAGGGAGTTTAAAGGGCTTAACTGCAATGAATTATTCAAGAGCTTCATGAATTAACTACTGAACTTTAAAATTTTTTTACTACAGCATTGTTCCACATTGGACCTCTCAAGTAAAATAAGCTAAATATTGCTAATAAGAAGAGTTAGCTATTACTGCAAAATTTTTTTAATGGTAATATGAAAGGCCAGCTTTCTGAAAGCATGGTGTTAGGCCAGATAAATAAGCAGTAAAGAAGCAAAACTCCTAAGAGTTGAAATGTGTAGTGTTACCCTATGCAAATGCAATAAAGCATTGGGGAAGTGAGCTGTTGCACTGGAAGTGAGAAGAATCTTAAATGTATTATGCTGAGAGGCTTCTTCCCAGCTTAAAAACCCTTCAAGCTTGCTCTCAAAAGCACATATATCAGAAGCAGCTATCAGACAGTCAAACAGGAAGAAACTTGATTTATTTTTTTCAGGAAAAAATTAGACAGTAAATAATCAGAGATATTAGAATACATTTATCAACTTTAATGAGTCATCAATTAACATGTAGCAACAATTCAGTCTAGTGAGGGTAATAGCATACCTCGATATTCACTGGTGTTTTCCTAGCTACTTTTTCTGTGAAAGTTCATTACTGGCAAATATCAGTTAGCTAACAGCTACTGTANGGAAAAATATTTTTTTTAAAAACTTTTTTTTTTTTTTTTTTTTTTTTTTTTTTTTTTTTTTTTTTTACACAGGCTGTATTCCACTTGAGGGTAGGCATTTCTAGCATGCTGCCAGCTGAAGAACATAAGTTTGAAGGTGCCTGTATTACCTTGCCTCATTGGTAAAATGCTTCCCCACGTAATGAAGTTGTGTTCTTCCACTAATGGCTGGCCACTACCTCTAGGAGAAAGAAGTTTTTTTTTCATTCTTGGCTCATTCAATGTTTAGTCTGAGGTTGGAGTAATTCTTTCAATATGTAAATTCTTCCTTTAAGTAAAAATTACAGGGAGTGTTCCTAAATCTGTGTAAACCTGAAGTACCTGGGGACTGCAGTACAGTAAGACCTCTGAACAAATTTAGAGTGAAAACCCAGGCCCAAATAGAAGGCAATTAAAATGCAATCCCTGTAGATACTCTGCTTATGCATAGTACTTTTTTCCTTATGTATATACTCAGAGAGATGCCATACTAATAAAAGAGCAAAAGGAGAAGTCAAGGAAAATCTACCTCTTCTATTTACTGATGTAGCAGGGCTTCAAATGCTTTTATTCATTTTTTTTTCTCCAAAGAGACAAGGTGTTTGGATTACTTACATACTGAAGCAATAACCTGATTAAAGAAAATGAGATATTTCTTTAAGTATAACCTACTAATTTGCCAGTTGTTGGTTATGAACCCTTTAAATCACTTTTCAGGCAAGCTGTTGATGATTCAGAATGCATGTGGACACAGATACCGCTGTTTGCAATGGAAGCCTCAAATGTTTGAGCAAAATGTGTAGAATGTATTCAACTCCTGTTTGTCTTGTCATCAAAAGCATTTTATTAGTGATTTATAATCCTAACTCTTCCCTTCATTAGATGCTCCATTCCTTAAGCCTCAGTTGCTAGCAAGGCAAGTAATTCAGACACTTTATTATCTCTTAATAGGTCATAGAAAGGAAAGGAGAGATGTTTCAGGTAGAGACAAATATGCCAAACATTGTGTCTAAAAATGTTCACAGCTGGATATTTAATATGGGAAACAAGATGCTCCTGCAAATAGATGATGCAAGATGAATTCTGTGCTAAGCACTAGGAAACACACTTGTTCTTGTTATCCTCGTGTCCAACATAATACAAAAAGGAACAGCTTCCTAAAAGTGGGGCAGAATGCCACTGACTGCAATACAGGCTTCAGACTATTTCAAAAGGTAGGGGGTTTACTGCTTATGGTTTCACTTTTAGAAAAACATGTATTCATTAAAAACTGAGTTTGCTAGGTTTCAGTGTAACTATGCTCATTAAGAGCTTAAAAAAATTAGGTAGTGTGCTATAGGATGTGTAATGAACAATTTCCATTAGTGGGCAGGAAAGGGGATTTTTTTAAATCGTATTGATTCATTTTCTTGAACTCTGGAGTTAAACAGCTTTGAAATGAAATAGTCCAACTACTTTGATTTTTAACACATGGATTAAAATGGCTTTTATAATAAAGGTGATTGCTGTGAAATAGTCAAGTAGCAATAGAGAAGAGATGAAAGATGATTCATTTAAACAAAATTAGATTGAAAGAGTTGTCTTAGCAAACTAAGACCATTGTTCTAGACTGTCTATCAGTATTTGAACACCTTTGATCCATGTTCTGCGATATGAGAAAATTTAATTCAGAGGAAGACCCAGCATCACTATACTTAGTTATTTAATTACCAAAGAATGGTCCTGCTTAAGTGAGCTGGTCTATACTATTGAAGTAATGTAGCATGCAACAGCAGGACCAAAATGATCTGTTACCACATATGTACATAAAGGACACAGTATATTTAGGTAATAAAATCATATAAGTATCTTCAATACACAAATCAAGTGACTGTTCATGGCTTATAACAGATGCACATCTCCTGCTAATCTCATAAAAGCCTCATTCTTTGATGAAAGAGTAATTTAATAGACACAGCTAAAAGATAAATAGCAAAAAGCTGAGTGCCATGTTTCTATCACATCTTCAGACGCAGCTTGCCTATTATGACTTCTGTTATGTAACATAAAAGGATTTACTTTCTATATTAATGGCTAAGATTCTTTCTTCCCTCAATTGATAACATGACATTTGAGATCTGATTTAATATTTTAGAGCTAGCACATGCACACAGGAAGCTAAAGGAAAAAATTATGAGTCTATGAAAAAGGTCACAGGTGAGAACGACACACACTAAACACCACATCAAGGCTCTTGGTTGTTTTTGCCTTCCCTGACCCACCTAGTAGAGTTAGAGTGCAAGTTCCATTTATCTTGAGTAAACATAATAAACAGCAAAATAACCCAGTGCCAAGACCAAGTTTCAGAGCTAAATACATGCAGTGATCCAAAGGTTATATTCTTTTGGAAGCCATGGAGACATGCCTGTAGATGGAAAACATCCCAACATCTCTGTGGAAGACACAGAAGCAGAAGTCCTAGCTTCCCAAAGGGTTTACCATGAAATATGATGTGATTTTGCTTTAGAAGTGTTCTATTTAGAGCAGAGAGAATGGGATGTTGAAGATCTTGGAGCTGAGCTTAACTTGTTATAAATGGAATTGGTTTCAGTGACTCAATAGTCACAGAAGAGTAAATTCTCATGCATTGCAAAATTCCTCAAATTGTAAATTTTCTGTAGAAAGTGAGAATACTAGAAGCTACCAGGTTAAAATTAGTAACATTTAAAGACACCTGAGCAATAGCACCATTTCCAATAGCAACGGGTTTGTGGAACATTGCACGGACTAAATACAAACAAATCAGTCCAAGTAACAGGACGAAGTTTCAACAGCAGCAGAACTGAATTATTTCAAGAGATACAGCTGGCTGTATGATTACTATGCTCATGCTGTGAAGAGATATCAAGAGCTTTTGGTACCTGATCATACCTATGCAGGCCAGGTCTGAACTACTGTCACTTGACATTAGTGGAAGAAACTATCTGCCTCAAAGCCTGAATGCTCAAGTAGACTAGTTCTTTTGCTTTAAAAGGAATTTGCACACTGGAATTATACTGGGTTTATTTAGTCTAATTCACAAGAAATCTTAAAAGAAAAGAAGTATCAGAAAGGCTCTAAACTAGCAACACTATACTACAATGAGAGGCAATTTGAAATACACATCACTTTAGAATTATTGCTCAGACCACCTTTTAAAACTCTACAGGAAACTGAAAATCTAAGTATCTAGTAAGATTTTTAAGGAATCTTAGAAAACTTAGCACTAGGTTTAGAAAGAGTTCTCCTTTCAACAAGGCATTTTTTACATCAGTATTAAAATAAAAGATATTTTAACAGCAGCTTAGCATTTGGATATCTGAACTTTCTGTAAGTATTTTAGGAGTGTCACATCCTAACAGCTAAGCTGTGTCTACGTTTTGTGTGGTTGTTTTGGGGGGTTTCCATTTAGGCTTGGGTTTTTTTAAAGCTTCTCTGTATATACAAAAAAGAAATTCCTTATTCCTCCCCCCATTTCAGAGGGGGGCTAGTAAAATTAAATATAGTTACCGTATAATACCTTTCTCTAGCTCTAATAAATGGGGAGATTTAAGGCTGTCCCTTGGCCGAGTAACCAAAAGCACAGAGGAAATCAGAGAAGTTGGGAGTCTTCTTTGAGGTACTCTAGCAACTTTGGTTAGCTGAGGCTGCCATTCCAGCTTAGTTAAGCTCATTTTTCAGGCAAGGGGAAGGAAAAAGGAGTTTCACACATACTATCTGCTCTCCCCTACCCCTTACCTCTTTTCTAACCCAATGTTAATAGTCACAAATTAGGACTTCAATCAACCCCACCTTGGAGCATGTGGAGCCCATGAAGACCATCACCCCAGCTGCTTCCTTCACATCCAGGACAGAAGAACAATCAGGAGCAGAACCTGTCAGTGCTGGCAGCCCAGGAAATTCCTCAAACAAGGAGCAAGAGGGACAAAGGTGCAAAGCAATTTGAATTAAGTACTCTGCCTAAATCTGACATTGGTTTTTATTACTGTCACTTGGCCTCTGATAAAAGGCAGCAATATATTAGAAATAACACTATCAGTACCATCATATTGCTGCTATTTTTCTTATGACTGCAATATGGGACAACATCAGGAAAAAATTTAAAATGTTTAATTCAATTTCAATTGACAGAATTAAGAATTTTACATCACACTGTCTGGGAAAGGAGAAACTAGTAGACACATACAACTCTGGAGACTTCCAAGCAGAATGGGAGACAAGACTAGGAAGACTGTCTTCCTATTATAAAGGTCATAAGCATCAGACAGCTTCATTTGCAGTCACTGTGCTTTCACAGTCTTTAAGAGAAACACAATGCAATAGCTTTCTGTGTTGGGTTTGCATGGCAAGGTTTTGATAGCAGGGGGGCTACAGGGGTGGCTTCTGTGAGAAGCTGCTAGAAGCTTCCCCTGTGTCTGACAGAGCCAATGCCAGCCGGCTCCAAGATGGACCCACTGCTGGCCAAGGGAAGCAGTGCCTCTGATAACATATTTAAGAAGGGGGGGAAAAAAGCAAAGAGAGCTTTTGCAGCCAGAGAGAGGAGCGAGATGTAAGAAACTCTGCAGACACGAAGGTCAGTGCAGAAGGAGGGGCAGGAGGTGCTCCAGNTCCATGCTGGAGCAGGGGAACAATGAGAGGAGTCCTCCCCCTGAGGATGAAGAAGCAGCAGAAACAATGTGTGATGAACTGACCACAACCCCCATTCCCCGTCCCCCTGTGCCACTGGTGGGGAGGAGGTTTGAAGCCAGGAGTGAAGTTGAGCCTGGGAAGATGGGAGGGGTGGGGGAGGTGTTTTAAGATTTGATTTTATTTCTCATTATTCTGTTCAGTAATAAATTAGACTAATTTCCTTTAAGTTCAGTCTGTTTTGCCCATGATGATAATCAGTGAGTGATCTCTCCCTGTCCTTATCTCAACCCACAAAACTTTTTGTTACACTTTCTCCCCTGTTTGATGAACAAGGGGAGTGATAGAACAGCTCTGGTGGGCACCTGGCCCCCATCCAGGGTCAACCCACCACACTTTCTCAATGGAAGAGTTTCTCCATGCAGTCCCAGTCAGTTACTTTGATGTTGCATTTGTTTTGAAGGAAAACCAGGTACACAAGGCCAGCTATAGATATCTGTTAAAGATAGTTTAAGAAAATCTTAGTGATTGACTTTTTTTAATCTTGTCTCCAGCTTTGTTAAAGACAATCTTTTGCTTTATCAGAATAAACTTAGTACAGTCACCCTGTCCAGGTTAAAGTAAGTGTGAAGTTAAAAATCATAGTTATCAAAATTGCTGTGGATTTAGTGGATTTATCACTGTGCCCCCTTCCCCCCCCTCCCCCCATGTTCTGCCCCAATGAGAGCATCAAAATGCCAATAAAGCCAAGATTAATCACCATGAAATACAATACAACCCTGGGCCAAATGCTGTGGAGAAATCTTTTCTGACACAGAAAACAACTGTGCAACTTTCTTTCCAGTAAGAGGTAATATAATTAGGACTTCTGAAAAATTACTTGCCTGGAGCATGTTTTATGAAGACCCATTTACAGTGTTATAAAACAGTAGAAGAGACCTAAAACATGCTGTAAAACAACTTTAATTTCAAGTCATTGTCAGTGCTTTGCTAGTATAAATCAGGCCCGCTACGTAAGAAGGAGGTCCACTAAACGTCAAGTACAGCACAGACTGCTTATCTCCTTTTAAGCAGTGGGATCGTAACTATTCCATCATACTTTTTCACTGGACATATTTAATCATTCATGACACTAATACCACCTTTAAGTTTATTAATTAGTGCACTTAAGAGGTATAACCACCACTTCCATGCTGCAAACAAAAAAGTACTGAATAGTTCTCATGGCATATCTTCAAGTAATTTGCACCAAGATCTCTTGAGGTTTTGATTTTATCCTGAATGACTATATTTGCAAGTGGTCAGACAGTATCAACTTTCAGATTACAAAGTAATTTGGAATTTAAGCGAGCTCAAGTTGTCTGAAAGTCCTTTGTCATTTACAGCTAGTAGGTTCCCTTCTTTGCCGAAGACAAAGAAAACATTGTTATAACTGCTAACAGGATCATTAGAACAGTTGCTGTTTTGCTTAGAGCTAACCAAAATGGTTGTGATGGTCACTTCCAAGGAAGGTAAAGCTTTAAAGAAAAAAACTGTAGGATTTCTAGACATTGAAAGAACACACTTTATCTGATTGTAATGGCCAGAGTTACTGACCATGAAATCATATGTACATAACATTTCAAGTTGGCATGTGAGCTCTGCAATATGCTGGATGAAATGGCAATGTTTTATTCCTATCACTCTACCATACACGTTAAGAGAGGATCTGTACTGTGGCTGCATATATGAACTCATGTTTCACTTTGAATCATTTTACTTCATTGTTTGCAACCCACAGCATAGTTAAGGTTGAAGTATAACGTCATACATCAGCTAAATAGGTTGTCCTTCAAGCATACAGAAAGCTACCCTGGAAACAAAGCAAGCTGATTCCCAAACGGCAATTGTTTTGAGCCCCACTGTGGAGTAAATATAAGTGAAGTAAGTGGTATTATGCTGTCCTAACCAATTTAACCAGCCTCATCATCTTAGGTATCAGGAATAAAAAATAACTTCTAGACTAGAATTACTGCAGTTACATTTTTACAACAAAAATGCCTATTAAAACTACCTGCAGCTCCACAATTAAAACGTAGGCTTTAGAGGATCTGTGACTGTTAGTGTATCTTCAAAGCACTTTACAGATCAATCCTTTTCAGCACCACTCCAAGAGTGGAAAGAATTACCTTTATTTAATGGAGAAACAAGCTGCAGCACAAAGACACAGTGAGTCATTGCCAGTTAAGTGCCTAGATACCATGGGGATGATACAAGAGCAGAGAACAGAGTGTCCAGAGCGGATCACATCATCTGCAGCTAGTTTCCAGTGCATTAATCTCATCTGCTTTCTATATTTAATCTTTCATATATTTGTTCTGTTAACCATTTTCCATGGCTGTGCTACACTGCTATTCAGTCACTTCTCATACACATGCATCTTCCATCTGCTTCCCTCCTTTATATGTGACACTTAGTCCCCCTGCTATCCATTATTTGTCTTATACTGGTGGTACCTGAAAGCCGCAAACATTTCCAGCTCCCTGTATCTCTCAGCTTCCTTTCTCAGTGGACCCAGGCCACCAAGCTCCTTTTCATTTCTAGTAGCTCTTAGGAAATCAGCTGAAGACAGCTAAACATTGAAAAAAGGCTCTGCAGTTTCTTCACTCCTGAAGAAGTCTACTTTCCAGTGATCCTGTAAGGGCAGAAATCTGAAGCAGAGCTCTTTCTGCATCAGCTTGTATTGATTTCTCAGTTTTCACATATATTTTCATGTATATTAGCTATCTTCAAAATAAAGTATTTTGTGTAGTCAAGAATTCAACATTTTCTAAGTACTCCTGCTAAACCTACTGTTCATTTCACATAAAATTTAGACCAAGGAAAAATGTTTAGTGGCTAATTATATGCACAGGTCAAATTCTGTACTCAAATACAACAAAGATAGCCTCTGTTTAATGGTGCAGAGTGACACTGAATACCATCAAAAGCAACAAGATCTTCACATGCAAATACTGTGAAAAACAACTATTAATATTTCTTTTCCAAGTATGCATTTCAGAGTCTAAATTTAGGCACTTGGGGAGATGGGACAGAGACAGGAGTCAGCTTGGAGAACATATACCAACCCCCCTGTGTTTCATAGCACCTTACAAAGGCCCATCTTGCTGAGCAACTCTAATTGCCACCTATTCTACTCAACCTAAACATAGCAATCCCAACTAGATTTAAGGACAGCTTGGAAGACAGGCAGATTCCCCTGCCTTTCTCAGTTCATGACCAGAAAAAACCCATTTGTTCTGATGGATAATCAGAAGTCCCGCATATGTACTTCCTACATGAAAAACAAATTAAACATTGAACTGCCTTCTACTACCCAATTCCATAGCTACTTAAATTCTATAGAAGCACCTTGACACCCAGAGAATGTGGGGATAAATATATACTCAAGATAGTTCCTCCTCCTCAGATGCCTTAGCTCCTTGTCTGCGAAGTACTGTGCTATCAGCAAGATCACAAACCTGTTTAGACTTACGGCTTCTTGTATCTTTTTTGAAGGGCTCTTCCCTCTGGATAGTAAGTTCTTTAAAACTCTGCAAGACGCCTTTTTTCCTCTGTGAGGATGAGGTGACCCTAAGCTTTAACTAGCTGAGATGTTACTGTAACACACGGTTTCATCTAACAAGTATATCTAGACCAACTTTTCCTTTGACAGAAGTCTGCAACTCTTTCAGCATGTATTTTTAGTCCTGTTTGACTTCAGAAAAACAGTGGGTGTATGTAGTGTTTATGAGCATTTTACAGGTGCTGGTTTTGTACACTCTTAAGCATCTGGTTCAACATTGTCTGGAACAAGCCTATGAGGATCTTTGCTGTGTCCTTGCTCATAGGACAGTTCCTAGGATCTCAGTCAGATAATCCAGACAAAGCCACAGATCAAACTGGATTGATAAAACTAGTCCCCTGTGCTGTATGGGTACATCAGTAAGAGTTACCACAGAAATTCAGAACAGCTCATGATCTAGATGACCACTGAGGAAGACCCATACAACCAGAAATATATTATGGCAACAGCACTATTAACTTGTTCTTAAGCTTTTAATTAAACTTAAAATGGTACCAACATCCAGCATGATAGCAGGAAAACACCACTACACATGGATCAGCTATGAATTAGTTCCAAAACTATCTATTGTATCACCATGAAAGTGTCACACCTTCTAATTTAAAATATTTCCCTGCAGCTTTATCTTTTATTACATTGCAGTGAAGAAATCCCCTCCTGCAGTAACTAAGTTATTAGTATGTTATTTGGGTGGCTACTAATATAATGGTGCCATGGTTCTTAAATCAGGTTTCTGAAACCATGAACAATGCATGGCAATAACTCTTATACTCTCAGTACACACAGTATTAGGTAGTTACAGAAAAATTCATGGACATAAGTGGTAGTGAAATCACTTGTGTCTACCACAATACATACACAACATTTAAAAATACTTCTGTAGCCATGAGTGTGTTGTTAGAGAACATGAACAAAACACTTGCTTTCAAAAAGCCTTAGAACCAGTGGCCATTGAGCAGATTTCACTAAAACCAGGTGAACACTCCAATCTTTTTCTTATTGTTAAGAATTTGTCCTCTCACCTTTAAGCACCTATCCCAGTCTGACCCCTGGTGACAGGGAGTCCTTACACTGCTGGCTGACAAACTGCTCATTTGCAAGGCCTGCAGTGACATGTCCAGCTTCCAGTCCTAGAGCTGACTGGAAAACACTGGAGACTATTCCCCATCTCAATTTTGCACATGCATTCTTTGATCAACACTTTTTAACCTGGTTGCCTGCACTATTGTTGGGCAGTTATGGCTTGAAGGTGTAAGTGTTTAATTGCACTACCTACAAAAGGGGAATATGGGATTATCACCCATTGATAAGAGAACAGACCATCACTAAGCACAAAAAAAGGTTAAGTCTCAACAGCATCCTGATTCAAGAAAAATATTTTCTACATGGCTAAAGTTGTGCAAGACAATTTTCTTTCAGGGTAAATTACCAGATTATTTCAACCGCATGCAAATAAGATAGGCTAACACCTTCACAGAAAGGGAAAGTATCTTTAAATCATCATAAATAGTTTTTTCACATGGAGCCAACTTACACATCAACTCAACACTTACTGCAGCATTGAACAGATGACTTACTAACCTGCTTTCTTGGACCCTGCAGTAAGACCTGGTGGAGCTCATCCCCTCTCCACTGCAGCCACAGACCCCAGTCCTGGCCAGGCCTATCTGCTGCTGATGAACAGGAGGAAACACCACTCAAAGCAAGCACAATTCAATCTGCTCAGCTGATATTGAAGAACGCAATGGAGAAAGGAAGCAATTTGGTTTTGCTGGCAATGCTGCAATATTTCAACATGCTTGAAATTGTTTAAGCATCTTACCTACTAAGGGCAAGTACTAGATATATAGACACAGAAAGTAAAACCTTTCCAAGAGGAAGGAGGGTCACAGTGGAGATGTTGAATCATGACTGCCTCTCAGTTGTTGAATTTGACTTTATTGACAAGTCAACATCGTTCTTCTTGCAGACCTCCAAGATGTTTAGAACAAACTAGAGTTTTTCAGTTCCTCAGCTCCACTACCGCAACTCTTCTCTTCACCTTCTGAGAAGGTTACCTCCTACCACTAACATGCTTCAACCTTGGCTCATACCCTACTAGAATACATTAACATGGGGAATAGAGGTTCAGAGGGCAATATGGGATGCAGATTTTATATTTAGCTGATCCTTTACAGTCTCAGTGGGGCCACATGATTAATACACCCCACATTTTGAATTGGCTGGAGCCTGAAGACACTTTCACAATGGCCATGCCTTAACTTTATGCTCTGTAAAGTACAAAAAAAGCATAATGAATCCATACTGTCAGCTGGCTTGCTAATGTAGCTCTCAGAATAATGATTTCTCTTATTCATCTTCGGAGCCAGGTAGTTCAAACCTGAGTTAGAACCACCTACTTGCAATTTATTCTGGCCATCATCAATTCAGGGAAAGCTCAGCAGAGAAAAAGCATATTACATTTGCACCCTAGGCACAGAAATAATCTTGGATGCCTTAAGTACTTTATTAAAGTGATCTGCTCTTTCACAAGGAAGTTCGGATCAGAAGTAATGCTTTTGCCTTAAATATCCTTTAGGCAAAGAATCCATTTAGACAGTAATTAATATTCAGATGTCCATACACCATAGGATGAGCAAGCTCCCAAAGCATCAAGTGAATCTTGTCTATCAAGACAAAAGGTTTATTAGAATAATTGTGTCAGTTTACACAGTTCATGCAGAATACAACTGTCAGCTGCAAAGACAACTCCCTTCAAAAACTGGGAAAGCATTGATCTGATTTCAGTGAAACATTGTATGTGGACATGGCAGAGGTACCCATTCCCCTTGCCCACAGTCCTTTTCAGCATGTTGAGGGGGAACAAGAGATCGCCTTCATGGCTGACATCATGGTATAGGTCTGAAGACTGGAAGTATAAATTGCATTTGTCTATGCATTCGTTTTGTTGTCCGCCCAAATAATACTGGTCTTCTAGGAGTTAAAGTTCTTTAGTAGCTCACATTTAGTACACTGAATATTCTTTTATTAAGTCTAGCCTTCTAGCAGCTTGTTTTTTCCCAGCTTGCAAATTTCTCCCCTCCCAAGTCATAATTTCAGTTCCTTTCTGAAGAGTACATCTTCAACTAGCAATAGTTCCTTAAATACACATAGTATCATTCTATGGAGTAGAAATATATCACAGTAGAAATCCTAGGGAAATAGCACTCGCTGTCTTTTCAGAAAAAATCTTTGTCATTTGAGACTATGCAGATGGCTTCCTGACAGAGAAATCTAGATTAATTTGCTAGTCAGATTAAAAAAATTAAATCTAACTTAAGACCAGCAACTTTTCTGTACATCTTACAAGTTTGATTTTTTTTGGCATGTATTAAAAGCTTTCAAGAAAAGTCACTAGAACTCAAAACTTGTTTTAAGACAAATTCCAAAATTCTGTCAAAAGGCTTGTCTTTGGCAATGAGCATTAGCTAGAGTATTACACATTAAAGAATTGCTGATGAGCTGAAAGGAAAAAATGTCTTGCCAAGTATTTAAGAATGAGCAATATTAGTCCCTTAACTAAGACCAAAATTAATGACAAGCAGGTTTTTTTATACCTACAAGAAGGACTATAAATAACATTACCTGTTAGCAAGTCAGTTGTCACCACTGATGTGCCGAGAAACAAATAGTTATGGGTTTCAAAGTGGCTGCCTACTGATCAACTTATTCCAAGCTCCACGTACATTCAGATGAACTGCAGGTCTGAACGAGCATCACTTCATTCTGAGAGCAGATTTCCCTTTGATGCCAGTTCTGTAACAGTCCAAAAATGAAGTCTTTCTCTGTCCCCACCCTGCCAGAAGGGTCAGATGTCCTCTAAAGCCACCTGTCTCCAAGTCACCTTAAAACACCACTCCAACTCAAAGCCAAATTAAGTCTTAAATGCAGGTTGAACTGAAAGCATTTGGTAAGCTGCCATCACAATCTCAATTCATAGGGTTTCTCTTTTCCTGATCATGAGCTCCCTGACTGTTTTTCCTTTTAGATTGTCTGAAAAGGTTTATATTTAGCACACGACCCCCCTCTACATAGGAATTACAGGAGAGGTTTATGAAGATTTTAAAATTCAGAATTGCAGCCTGTCAGTTTTTCTTCACACAGCTCTGAGCCCAGTTGTGAATTTGTGGAGGTGGAGGTGGATGTGCGGGGGAGTTGCAGGCTTACTTTCTCATTCTTGCTGATGGGAAAAGATAGGCAGCAGAAAAGGGTATCAGGTTTACAACATTAAGACAGACAGAAAAGGCAACTCTAGCACGCATATCACCATGGAGCACAGCAAGCAGATGATGTCTCTAAGGGAGAGCCTGTACATCACAATGACATCACTCAACAACCCAAGGGCTGTCTAAAACTACATGCAATTTTAAACACCAGTGTTGATGAGTATGCGATGTGCTTATTTTTTAAAACAAGAAATGGGTCAGAGCTTATCAGCTCATGGATATTTTGATGATCCATCCAATTAGGATTTCTGAAGAGAGAAGAGCTTCTGTGTTCTGCATACTTAGGAGGAGCATTTTGAACATAACTTCTAAATATGCTTCATGAAAGGCTACACAATGAATGTAAACACATAAGAGGCAGTTAAAAAGATGTATGCTTTTAAAAACCTAAACAGGTGGTTCTGGAGCATGACAGATTTATATCCTACCTTTGCATTGTAACTCCTAGTTCACTGGTATTTTCAGAATGACTAGAGCCAACACTTCATTGCATTAGAAAAGTCTGAGCTGAGCTTTTATCTACAGAATCTCTCTTGTATTTCTTTAATTTACCAGATAAAGTTTTCCTGAGATCCAATGGAAGAACTGCAGCTAGAAATATTCAGAATATAAACACCACATGTTTTTTCTTTAATTTTAGTTACAGTAAGGAAAATTAGACATTGAACTACCTTACCAAGGGACACAGTGCATTCTTCATTGCCCAACATCTTGAATGGCAGAACAGCTTTTTACAGCACTCCAGGGCTCTGAGGGCAAGAGGGAAAGGCACAGGGGCCAGGTGCTGCTGTCTTTGAACACCAGCAGGATTTTGGCTTCTAAAACCAAGAGATGCTCTTTGGTTAGCAAGGCTGGCTGGGGAGAGATGAGATCTACTTAATGAAGTGGGACAAGAGCACCTTCAACAGGTTTGCTAACTTAGTGAGGAAGGCTTTAAACTAGGTTTCCTGGTGGATGAAAACCAGGAGGAATAAGAAATTGAGGAAGTGGGGTGGTACCCACTCACAGTATAACAAGGGAAGCTCTCCCTCTTCCTGCAAGAGTGATGCAACCAGAAAGCCATCTGAAGTACCTGTACATGACTGTGCAGCACAGGCAACTGGGAATGAGTCAGATCTGCATGAACCTGCAGAGCTAAGATGTGAGAGGAATGACATGAAGCAGATGGGATCTCACAGAGCCCCTTAATGGGTGGATACAGGCTCTTTAGGAAAAACAGGCTGGAAAGACAAGGGGTTGTGCTCAGCATAAATGCTCAATGCTTAGAGCTTTGCTATAGCATTAGTGGCAGGGGCTGCGAGCTTACAGACCAAAGCTAGAGAATGGCAAGAGGGGTAGCCATGGTGGAGGTCTCCTACAGACTCCGAGTCAAAACCTGACCAAAAGGAAGAGGCCTCCTAACATAGGCCTTGGTTCTCAAGAGATATTTCAACTACATAATGCTTGTGGAAAGGACAATATATCAAGGTGCAAGCAATCCAAGAGATTTATGGAACATGTCTGGGAAAGTTTATGCTGCAAGTGATGGACAGGCAGCTAGAGGCTGTGCTCTGCTGGACCTTCTATTTATGACTAAGGAGCTTGCTGGGGATGTTCAGGTAGTGGTAGCCTTTACTACAGTGATCATGACTTGTAGTTTAAGACCCTAAGGGAGTGAGGCAGTCAAGGAGCAAAGACACTGGCTTTCAGTAGAACAAGCTTTTGTTTATACAGGTGGGTGGGACACTGAAGCATTACCTTGGGAGGCAAGAGGACCCAGGAGAGCTGGCTGATCTTCAAGGACAACCTCATCAAGTCACAGGAGCAGTCTATTCCAGTGTGCTAAAGGGTGAACAAACAAGCTAGGAGGCCAGATATCTTAAATAAGGAGCTCCTGAGTAGCTCATGGACAAAAGAATACATGAAGTTGGAAACAGACAGGCTACCTGGGAGGCACAACACAGTAAGGCCTGGGCAGGCAACAATGTACCTAAAGACGACTACAAAGTTGGACCAAAGCTGAAACCAGAGAGGAATGCTAAGGACAAAGACTAGTGGAAGAATTTCATGGTGAAAAGTGCTACCCACAGTAGAGGGCTGAATTAGGGCGCACTTAATCAACTGGATGTACTCAGATCAATGGAACCAGAAGGGATGTATCTGAAACCGGCTAACATCATTGTAAGACCACTATCATCTTTGAAAAGCCATGGCATTGGGGGATGTTCCGAGTGACTGAAGACAGACAAATACCATGTCTGTCTAAACAGGACAAGGAGGAGGCTCCAAGATATTACAGGCCAGAAATCTTACTTCGCTCCCTGGGAAGATTTTTTTGAACAAATTCTTCTATAAGCCATTTTTGGGCATTTGGAGATTAAGCCAGTTATTTGGAACAGCCAACAGAGTTAGTAAGGGGAAATACCTGACCAGCTTGTGATGAGATGTCTAGCTCTGAACCAGCTAAGAGCAGTAAGATAGAAGTGGTCTGTGAGTTCAGCAAGTCTCCAGTGTTATCTCCTGTAACAACCCTGCAGCCAAACTGGATGGGATGGATAGACTACAAGATGCATAAAACCTGGCTGGACTGGCAGGTTCAAAGTGCCATGATCAACTATTCAAAGTTGCACTTATGCCAGTTAGTTACCATTGGTGTTCCTCAGGAGTCAATGCTGGGGTTGATGCATTTCAACACTTTGATGTATTAATGGGAACTCAAGTTCAGAGACAAGGTATAACCAGGTGAATGACTGATGCAGTGGGGAATAAGCTGCCATTCAAAGGGACCTTAAAAAGCTGTAGGAAGAGCAGAAACCTCATGAAGTTCAAAGACATATGCAAAGTCTTTCACATGAGATAGAATACCTCAGTTAAATGTAAAATTTTACACAAAAGCCAATTAAAAAGGGAAGACTCACTAGCAAGATGTACTTTGCTGTAAGAAATAAATAGGAGTTTAATACCACTTTTGCTCTACAGTTCTGCCAAAGGAGGGTAGCTTTATGGTTGGCTGATTCAATAGCTTTTTTGTGGGAGAGGCTACATTAGGGAAGCTGTCACTGCAGAGTATGCTTATGGTAACTACATTGCAATGGGTCCTGTAGATTACCTGTGGGAAGGTGCTGCTTTGCACTGCAGCCCATGGAAAACTAACAGATCCCACCTATCAAACTAAGATAAATCTAGACCAAAAGTCACTTTTTCCATTGTCATTTACCTTGGAGCCTTCTTCAGTATAAATGCCTGTTGAAGACGACTTGTTCTAGCTTCCTGAACAGGAGGCAGCAGATGCAGTAAGAAATGCATCTCCCAAAATTTTTCCTTTCACATAAAGAAATACTTTTTCAATATCTGCTAGATGCAAATATTGTTTCACAGTATTTCCCAAGCTTGAAGTCACCTAACTGTAGATTGTTTAAGATTAAGGCCATTGCCCTATCCATTCCATACTTTTTTCCCCCCTCAACTCTAGAGCCTAGAAAGGAATTCCTAGTCATGTCGCTTCTGTATAGTCTTCCATTTTCTACAGGCTGCATGCAGAGAAATCCTTTCCCATTATTTTCAAGCCATTATACAGCCACTACAGTGATTCAAGTATTGCTTTAAAATCCTGTTAAAAGATTATGCAAAAGCCTTTTGGCCATGCTATAAGGACAATACATTAGGCCACAATATGAATGTGTATACAAGTGCACAGGAAGAGGGGGGAGCAAAGCAGGGGGAAGATTTTAGGAGATTGCCTGATGCCAAACATGTCATTCTCAAAGCCTAAGCAAAGGGTCAGCACGAATGACCATACACATTAATGAAACTGCTCCTAGCTGGAAGTGGAGGGTTCTCAATCTTACAGTGGGCAGTCCCATTAGTTTCCGTGGTTCCTCCCACCTGGAGCTGCATTACACAACTGGTAGCCTCATTTTACTCCAGCACTGCTAGAATTGTTAAAAGGCAAGACTGAAAATGATGAAAAAGCTGATAAAAAACATGTAGTCAATTTTCAGCCTAACTACTTTGCAGCTTACATGTGGCCAAGGCATTTGAAGTAAGTGACATGAACAAAAGAAGGAGAGAAAATACTTGTAAGTATTTCTCAGAGTTAAATAAAACAATTCACTTCCAAGTGCAGATCTGAAGTTTCTACATAGCCCAAATCTAGTGAGTGAAGCCTTTCTTGGCAAGTGACCATTCATATGTTAAACCACTATAATTGCCTTCCTCATTAGTATGTCTAAGCTAGTAGAAGTTGCACTTTTGGGTATGATTTTAAAAAGCCACAGCAAGGATCTGCAAGGATCTACCTCATCACTGAGTTCTTCCTCTAATATTTAGAACTGAGGAATCAAATAAGAGCAGTACTGAGAAAATAGTTGTGAATTATACCTCCAAGCCAAGGTTTTCCCCTATACAAGGAAAAACCATACTAGATTTAGATGCATCTTCCTGCATGCATATAGCTTTATGTAACCTACATATAACATGGAAGATCTTTTTTCCCTTGCTGTAGAAGGTTTATGAGAAAACTACTGCTTATAGCTAAGTTTCTCTATATTAGGTATTCAGGCTGCTGGTTCACAGGACAATAAATCCATTTTCAGTACCAATTACTGAATCTGAAGTGCCAGGACCAGTGACAGGAAACTAACAGAAACCCAGTTTGCCAAGGCCAATCTGACCATAAATTTCTGAATGGCTGTATCTTTGTCCCCCAAAACCTCTTGCTGTATTCAGCATTGCCTGCTCATTTCTAGCCAGCATATAGCTGGCATAAGCGTTGCAAGAAGCGTGAATTCTGTTAACACCCCTGATTTAGACAAAATGTATAACTTCCATACTATGTAGAGAACCCAGATCTGGTATCAGGAAATATGTATCTCCCGGTATTTTCAAGTTAGGTGCAAACCTGTCTTAGTTCTTAAGCGATACTTTTCCTGAAAGTATTGCTTCTATTTGCAATCATTTAGAGTAGCTACAATCTCTATCAGGTATAGATAGTAGATAGAAGCCACTAAAGGGTATTCACATAAAAGTGAGAAGTCCTGTCACATCATACACAGGTATAGGTAAGTATTCAGTTCACTTTTCTCTTTGTGGTTTTAAACTTGAGCTGAGCTAACACAAGTACATTCACAGCTCACCTCTGCTTTGTTACCTGCAAGACACCAACTTACAATGAACAGCAAGCCTGGTAGCAAATTCTGACAGCATATGGCCCTATTCNTCATTTTGTTCCTGCCACTTACCACCATGCACTGCACTTCCATCCCTCCCATCACAGCAACAAAGACCCTATCAGCCTCATCCCGGCTTCTCTGCTGTATGTGCACTGCTATCAAAAAGCTAGGTTTAGGCATTTTACTCATACATAGCAAAATCAGAGCTTGGACTCTGGAGCTTTTCAGTACGAGGTAGAAGACTCAAACACCGCTGTTTGCCTTTGTCTTGGTCTAACACAACTCATTGGTCCTGCTTTTTCTTTCAAGAAGCTTCTTGACTCTCCAACTGTTGGTGCCACATCTAAAAAGAACTAAGATATAAAATACATTGCTTGATGACAAGGTTGAAATAGCTAATAGAAGGGGACCTGTTCTATTAGCCTTTTTAAATGCAGCTTACCTACAGCAGGGTTAATTCTTTACCAACAACTTCAACGCTTTCTGGAAAAATATGCAAACTGGTTTAGATAGTTTTCACTGAGTATACACAGATAAGTTGGACATTCAAATTTTATTCCATCTCAGATGGAAGGAAGAACAAAGAGGAGTAAATGTAATTTTTATGGAGGACACTTGCAGACAGCCATCTTAAAATATCTTTTCATTAGAAATAATGAGTTTCAGAATGAAGTCTCTTCACAACTTTTAATAAGGAAGAACTCACTTGAAATGCAGTTGTACACTATTCTTTTTCAGTGGAAAAGTAGAAGAAATCCACTACTTTAAGGTTCCCCTTTAATTTATCTTCCAAGGAATTAACTTCTAGTTCTGGACATGAATGGACAAACCAGCCAGGAAGTCACTTCCCTTGCTACTCAAAACCATACTCAGGCTGAATCCCTGTGAAGGGACCATTAAAATCCACCTTTCTATGTCCAAAGGGTCTAGTAATTTTATACTAACTTAAGAATACTTGTCAAGAGTAATGTAGGGCTTTTATCTCCCCTAGGAAACAAACCGTATAAATTTGTAGGAAATACCTTAAATGACAGCAGATAATAATGGTCCAGTAAAGGTACTGTATTGGGACTTGGGCAATCAAGATTCGTTTTCTAACTCTTTACAGGGTCCCAGCTCGACTTGAGCAAATTGTTTTCTTTCTCACAGTTCTTTCATAGGAAGGTATATAAAATCCACCCTTCATCTGCCCTCTTGTCTTATCCATGAGACCTTCCTGGACTCTCAAGTTTTGTGGTGCTATCATAATAAAAACAAATAGCAAAGTGTGGGAGACCTAGCCTTTCTGGTCTAAAGCAAGCATAACAATAGGAGGTGAACCTTCCATTCCTTTAAAGATTTAATTCCAAGTTTATTTCTTGGCTTTGTGTGCTCAAAGGGATGGCCGGGTCTATGTGCAGACTTAAAATGAGTACTCTCATTCCCTTGGAAACATTTTTTGCACTGAGTAGAACCATGCACAAAATGAAAATTCAGACCAAACCAATCTTTCAAATAGAAACTTCAAAGTTTTCTTTTATGGCATGCAATAGGAAGGGAAAAACACTACAAGTTTGTCTCCATGCAGTGTCATTTTGATGCTTTCATTAAAAGTTAAAACTGTAAAACTGAAAGTCTCACTTTTTGTATGTAAACAACCAACATTTCTTCTAAGAGTCACTTCTGAATTAGACAAACTGTCCCAGCTGTCATTTCTAGCTATTTAATCAGAAAGAGGTTTCCTAGGAACATAAAGCAGGAGGTGATTAAGTTAAATTAGAGCCTATATTTACAAGCATCCCCTGAAGCAAGCATATTTTCTGCAGCATATATATACTCCTAAGGGTTGTTCAATCGTGGTATCTGAATAAATGAGACTGCTAATGGGTGAAGTGCACAGTGTTAATCCCACTTCTAGACACCCTGCTCCCTCTTTAGCAAGGCCAGTGTTACAGGTTGATCAGCAGTGTAACTGAAGTGCCCAGGGGCAGCTGGGCTAGTGCTTTCCCTTCTCTTTCCTCTTACTCCTTTCCACCCAATTCTAGCTGCAAAACAAACACTTTTTAAACACAGCTTGAGGCACTGGAGGTAACAGCTCCTTCCTGCATCCACCAGCCTCGTAGTTAGGACACTCGCTCCGGACAACCTCACGGCCTTCTCAGGGGAAGGAAGGGGAAGCAAAGCGTGTTGCTTCTGGAAGAGGGGAGGGCTTATTTTTCCCCTGTGAGACAGAAAGTGCAAGAAGATTAACAGGAACAGGACCTACAGGTTCAAGTACTGAGCCCCATCACTGTTTATTTGCTCTCTCTCAACAAATCTGATTTTAAAATGCACTTGCCTTCCGCATTGAACTAATCCACAACACTGAAAATATTTAAAAACAGTTTGAAGATTCCGAAACAATTGGCTGCAAAGGAAAATCTTAGCTCTAAGTCAGATATTGAAGTTATATTCCTATTTTTTTCCTTAAGTCTTGCAAAAAAGGAGAACAAACTCCATGTTATTTTATTTTCAGTTCTGCGTTTTCCCTCACCATAACTATCTTCTACCTCATGAATCATCCTCATGGTATTCTGTTTATACTGGATAAAACAATAGAGGAAGTGTTTCATTTCAAACTAGATACCTGCAGTAATTTCTTTTTCAGATTCTATTATACTCTACATGCATTACTGACTATACAGGTAAAAATGTAAATAGAAATATGTTTTTTCTTAAAAAGATCTAGCATATTAAAATTCTCTTAAGTATATAAAAAATTAATAAATACAGATAGAAACCATGCTAAACCGGATGGTATGAAATCCTTAACTCTCAGGGCAGATGACAGAATTGTACCATGCGTGATCCACAGGCTAAGGTAGTCCATCCACATCACATCACCTGGAGATCTCAAGATGTAGTAGTGAAGCAGGAAGAGCCTACACACATATCAAGTTCCCGTGTTAATGGTGAAGCGGTGAAGACAACCCTACCTTGTGACAGAGGCACATGTCACCTCCGCTACTGCTGGAGAGCTGAGGGAAAAGGGGGTGCCTAAGATGCCTTTCCTGCCACCCCCCTTCCTCACAAACTGCCAGCTGACTCCATGCCAGGCATTGTTCTTCCATAGGTCTCCCAGGTTTCTTTCCTTTTGTTGCTTTAGGGTTTTACATAAATCAAGGTGTTCAAAATGTTCATTTTCATGACATTAAATGGCATACGGTACTGAGTCACTTTGAGCATGCTGTTGTAAGAACAACTGTTTTCAGAGGAGAGGGTCTGTTGTCAAATTGACAGGCAGGTATTTAATTCCCAGACTCCAGGTACGGTTATTTGGTATTTATGATCTTTTCTGTAATGCAGAGCCTAGGAATGATTTCAGAGCCTGAATCCCCAGTTTGCCTGTTGTATCCAATAGCTGGAGGGCAGATGCAAGGGAAGATGTCTAATTAGCAGCTGGGTCTGATACCCCCAAGATTCCTCACTCACATGAGACTGCACATTGCTGCAGGTAAGACCTGTGCTGGCAGCACAGAGGCACCATCATCTGTGGGTGCCCCATCCCTGGAAGTGTTTAAGGCCATGGCAGGGGGGTTGGAACTAGATGACTGTTGAGGTCCCTTCCAACCCAAACCATTCTGTGAGTCTATGAAGATGTCAGTCCTGGTGAGAAGGAGCTAGCCTGCTGCCAGGCCTGTGAGAAACATGCCACATTTGACTGAACCAAAAGTCACTCTCTGTAGCAAACAGACATTAAGTGGTTCCAGTGTTCCCATAATGCAAAGCCTTAGTATAACCTTTGCTTACATTCACCAGCTGCCCAGTTAATATACCTATGAAGCTATACATCCAAAGTACAGCCTACAGTCCTGTTATCCCTTACCTTCTGGGTTACAATACCCAAAGCTTCTCACATGCTCTTATATTTTATCAATTGAATATTCAGAAGTCCACAGGGCCTGATGCGATTCATCCCAGAGCACTGGAGGAGCTAGGGAATATTGTGTCAGGACCCCTCTCAATCATCTGCTAAATGTCTTGGGAGTCTGGAGAGGTCCCTGCTAACTGGAAGTTCACCAACATTATTCCAGTTTACAAGAAGGGCATGAGGGAAGACCCAGGAAAATACAGACCTGTTAGACTCACAGTATCTGGAAAAGTTATGGGTAAGTCATACCAGCTGCTACTGAAGGGCATTTAAAGGACAATGCAATCAGGCACAGCCAAGAGGTCTTCACAAAGGGAGAGTCCTAACTAATTTCATAGGCTTTATAAGGTCACTCACCTAGCAGATAAGGCAGTTCTCTGGATTTTAGCAAGGGTTTTTGATAACTGTCCCTGAAAGTATCCTTCTAGACAAGTTGTCTGAGATGAGCAGGTAGATGGTGTGCTGGGTGAAGACCTGGCTGAACAGCAGGGCTCAAAGGGGTGTAGTGAATGGTGCTACATCCCGTTGGCAGCCAGCCACTAGCAGTATCCCTCAGGGCTCAATTCTGGTGACAATTCTGTTCAATACAGGAATGGGACAGAAGCCCTTACAGATATGGCCACATAGCCCCTGGGCTAGGAACCAACACTTAAGTACATCCTTTCTTTGTTTCAATAAGTGTCCAGAGATTTTTTTTTTTTTTTTTTTACACATCAAGAGTACTCCCTCAGTAGAGACCAAGGGATGATCTACCACAACCTGCACTACAGACCAGTGGATGCCACTGCTCAACTCCTTGCTCCCAGTCAGGCAGATACTAGAGCTGACCTTAACCCTCTCAGAACATGGGACATCCTCCTGAACACTGTTTGCTTCATGTTAAGGACATTCAGATGTCAAACACCACACTTCCCTTATGCCCAATTATCAAAGGCTGAACATTAGGTTCAGCCCAAGAGGCATTTTCCAGCTTTTCACTTCTGTAAGAAAACAAGCACACTCACAAACAAGCTCAGAAAGTCAGTTTGATCTA
Organism: Aramus guarauna; assembly: GCA_013400195.1. Taxonomy (NCBI): domain Eukaryota; kingdom Metazoa; phylum Chordata; class Aves; order Gruiformes; family Aramidae; genus Aramus; species Aramus guarauna. Next base: position 60,902 of record VXBL01002068.1, on the reverse strand, counting down.
AAGTATTATTTCTCCAGGTATTTTGAGCTAGTCTTAGCCAGGACTCGCTGACACATCAAATCCTGACTTACACATTAGGAAAAGGTGTTCAGATAGGAGATAGAAGCAGAAGCAAACACTTGAATTGACTGCCTCCCAAGTGTTTTACATTTACTGTCTCTGATTGGCATTTGTACAAGTTTCAGGCATAAGTGTGTGGAGAAACAAAATTAACCTCAGCATGGTAGAAACATATGTAAAATTTGTTCGTGATTACCATTCCTAATATGTTCCCTAAGAAGTTGCCTAGTATGTACAGATGTAGAGAGTTTATTTCTCCCATCAATGTATTATCTGTTATCTTTATAGCTCTAAGATTTAAACATAAGCAGTGAAACCAGAAGAGAGCTTTGCTTGCTTATATGCTGGCTTTAGTTTTTGACTAGCATCAATCCACTCATGGCTGTATTCTCACAGTATTCTTGCCTGTATCAAGACTAATAGTAGCTGTAATAACCAGGCTTAAGGTAGAAATTTATTCAAATATTTCAGAAAATCCAGATTAAGTGGTATATGCTGCAATTGTCACTATCTCCCATCAATGCTCAGGACCTGTAAAGATGTTTTTGTACTCCTGTGTCCACAGGACAGTGTGCCATCTAAGTTTACTGTATTTCTACTAGTGATATCTACCCACCTAAAAACATACAACTTTGTTTATAGAGGTTGCTTCAAGAATTGGTAGGAAGAATAAGATATATTAGCTGGTTGGCATACATTTTCTGTTAAGAAAGGTTGAAAAATGTTTTACTATGCCTGCCATAGGGCTGTGCCTGTACTTCCCAGCTTATGGAGGGAGTTGGAGGTTAAGCAACAAAATGTGGCAACACTGCAAGTATTTAGAGGTGATAGCAGGCTTCAGGGATGAACCAACTGAAGTTAATATTCAGTCTGTGGTTTAAGGTAACTCATGGGACAGCTGAAGCTTACTGTTGGGCTTTTTTTGGTATTTTAAATAGCAAGACAACATTGATGATACCTGTGGTGGTGCAACACACACCCTTCCCTTGAGCCACTCAGTACTTGGCACACCCTCCCTCTTTTTTGGGCCACATACCTGAGCAGCAGACCAGAGCATTAATTTACTCCCTTAATGTGCTTGGTTCTTGCTTCCTCAGTAACAGGAATGGCCTGATGCATCTGTGCTCCAACCATAACATTCTTGTTCCACTATCACTTGGGAACAGTAGTGATAATTGATTACCTCCTGACAGCATGGCGCACCTGTGCCTGAGCCATGGCCCAAAGGGGGTACCAGAAAATTCTGAGTCTGTACAACTGGTGGAAGATACCAGAAAGTCAAAGCTGGGATGAAGTGGAAAGTACCTGACAAGTCAGTTGTCTCAGACTCTAGAAATTGATTTTAAGTGAGACCCTTTGGAGCTCTCCTGGATCACAGCAGGCTGTGACCAGCACCCCACCTGAACTGAGACACCTCAAGGTGCACACTTTGTGAGAATCATCTGCCAGGGCAAAGCCAGCCTTCTCCAGTCTCAACTATCACCCATTCAGGAATGCTGATGCATTGTGAGTATTTATTCTAAATTTACAGAGGGAAATTTTAACTATAAGCTAGCTTCCAGCCTTCTAGAGCCTCTATTTTCACCTGTTGACGAATGCCAATGCATTTTGAGTATTTACACTAACTTGAAGGTGAATCTTAACTACAAGAGAGCTCCCTTTATCCACCTCTACTTACGTTTGTCTTCAATACATACATTTGCCTTTACAACTATGGTGGCATATACAAAGATATTTGGGCCCAGTGGTATATGTCATGTTTTGTGTTTTTATATACTTATATCTATCTATACACTTTAAGATACCTTGTAGTAAGTTAGTGTGAATTTTGCCATCTTCAAATCTAATAAATCACTGTTTTGATCATAATATATTTTACTGAATTACTTTTAAATCTTTAAAATTAGTCAGTTGTTAAGTGCTGCTAAAATTTAACCTTTGAATTACCTCATACTATTAATATTTAGTAAATTCAAAATTTATTAACTATGTCAAACACCTTTCATCCACAACAGTATCTTCTCCAAGAGCTCAGAACACAGCACACAATCCTCAAACACATTTCCTGAGCAGTACAGCTGGAAAAATCTTTGAAAACTTCCCCCCAGAAGAATATATATTGTTATCCGAGTGCAGTTCAAAAGTCAAACCTGACAAGGAAGGGAAGAAATGTGACTTGGCCCGCTCTGAGGAGTGAGCAGACGTTCCCTAAATACAGGGTTATGCCTGCTCCAGAGGTGGGGAACTGCATCAAATGTAAAGACTGAATGTGTTCGCTCTCATCCATTGTTTGCTTTGCCTCTGTACAATGTTCCTTTAACATGTATCTAAACTTGGGATAAACATTCAGCAAATATCACTCTTGTCTTCCCTGACTCTTCTTCCTTCTAGCTGTTTTTCGATAACAGCTTATCTTGCCACAGTATTTCGAACAGGAACCTATTACTTCTTTTCCTATCAGACACAGGCCTTCCCCCCAGTTTTGTCCTTTAGCTATTTTGGGATCATGTAACAGCTTTTCTTGGGCACCACAAAGTTCAAAACCTTCCAACTGATTCCTCAAGAGTTAGAGGAGAAATCATTGGATCCTTTTCCATTTCAGACACCTCTTTCACATCATGTCAGACTGAGTTGCCAACATCTCAAGGTGCTAAGGATGGCAGCAGCTGTGCAAGACCCACCTGGATGTGGACCTGACTTCCTTGGACAATTATGCACCTATTGTAGAAGCTGTTTCAAATTTACCCTGTCAATTGCTCACTATCAGAACTGGAATCCACTAATTCTCAGGGCTTAGAGCAACTTTGCCTTTAGTGGGAGATCATTCTTAAAACACTTCTAAACTAAGCAGAAGTTTGGGAAAGTGTCCTTCACATTTTTTGTAATATTTGATGTTGCAATTTTGAAAAACTCACATAATTTCCACAGAAGTTCTATGTCAGACACTGGAATATCCACATCACTCTTCCCTTTACATCATTGAATTTATTATTTTTCCTGATTTGAACAGAGCCAAGACCCTGTCATTGCTGCCTGCTAAGTCCATTGACTATCCTGGTCTAAAAGGCTGTGAATAATTCTAGGTAATTAAGTCCTATATCCTCCCTCAAAGGAAACTTCAGGCTTACCAAACTTCCATGGGCTTCACTTGCTGTACAGTAGATGGCACAGATATCTTAGAATATAATTTAATCACCATAATGATAACTTCTCACAAATGAAAAGATTTAGGCTTGAAATTTAACTTGTATCTCTCCAGATCAAAAGACATTCTAAAGATGCCAATTAAGCTTGCAGAACAATGAAACACTAAAGGTACAATTACATAACCACCCATAGCTCTGATTTTCCATATGATCTCTTGGAAAACACCACACCATTCTCTACTTAAGAACAGAAAGACCTTTCTCTACTCTTTCAGGTAAAGATCTATCAGGATGGCAGCATCCATGAGACATCACTCACCTAGCAGGTTTCAAGGCTCATGGCACAAAGTTTCTCACCCTAGCAGTATGCAAATTATTCTTCTTGTGATATATCAGGAGAGGCTTAGTTCAATCTCTAAAGGAGCTGAAATCCCTCCAAGCCAGTTTTGTAGCAATGTAGGCTATTAACTTTGGACAGCATTGCCTTATATATACAGTAAAGTCAATGTGAAATCTCCACCAGACTTTTAGGAGCACACCAATGTCAAAAGCTTAACCCTACACTTAACTTGCAGTTCTGCTACTGCATGTCCAAGTTTCCAGCCTGAAGACACCATTTAGAGACTCAAACTCACATAAATCAAAGATCAAACTTCCAAATAGAAGTTCCTCACCACTGATCTGTATAAAAGCCTATAAACAGCTCCAATCTCTTCTGCTATCTTGCCAGTCCCTCTACCTTTCTGCTTCAGAGATAATTCTTTGTTCTAGAGATCATATTTAGCCAATATTTCCTTTGTCAGACCCCAGTGGCAATAGATCTTATGCCTTTACCATCAAACCAAGTATAAAATATTAATATCTTATTAAAGATTTAGTTGAGTCTGACATGTTTTCCACTTCTTTTCATTTAAGGGGTTGGTGGAAAAGGGTGTTCTGTTTTTCAATACCAATATCCACAGGGTATAAAGCAGTGGAAATACTTTCCACTGCTGACAATTAAAGTTAATCAATCTTACTTTCACTTAATGTTTAGAGATTGCAATTCAAGGCCCTTTCTAGACAAGTACTCAAAGATTCCAGGCATTCTTTTTCCCCCGCAGGACAAAGTAATGGAGTCTTCCCAGCTTCTTTACTAGCTCAGGGAACTAATTGGTAAAATAAGCATAAAGCAGGCCTTGAACTGGGCCACTTAGTGCTGTGGTAGGACAGGTATTCTTTGTTCTCACATGTTTTCTTGTGGGAACAAAGGTGGCAATCAGGAGGTAATTGCAGTATGATGGTACAGTATCCATACATAGAGATCCTTTGGGCTAGGGCTGCCAAAACCAGAAAGGCAACAGACTTTCAGCTTTCCTTCCCCTGCAAGGTCCTTCCCTAGTTGTGCCATTCTTAGAGCTTTTCCTTGGAGCATGGGAAGGTAAACAGATTAGTACAACACAAGCCAAAAAATTATTCCTTTTCCTTCTAAGGTTGCCGAGCATTGAGGCTTCCAGCTGCTGCATTCAGAGATAAAACTTATCCATCATCTTTCCCAATTTTACCCTGTTAGGCAAACTCCAGATGAAAAAAAAAAATCTAATTTTCCAGGTTTCTCTTGTCTGAGGTAGGAGTAGGAACTGCATTGCTTTCAGGGTAATTCAGAGCCTGCAGCAGCAAAGCAAGCAGCCCCTCAAGAAGAGCTGAGGTAAAGACAAATACAGGCTAACAAAAAGAATGCAGATAGACAATCAATAGATACCAGCAAGGTTATATCACAAGATCTGTTTACCTAAAACCTTAATATTGCAATATCTGTCCACAAACCCTCCTTTGGTAACCCTAGAGAAGGAAATGAAATAGCCTGGCCTGAAGCACAGCATCGATAGGAAGCTAAATGCTAATGCCCTCAGTTGCTTCCACGTCTGGAACCTAGTTAGGAGTGCAAGATGCTTTAGTTCTTTCTTTTTACTAAAAAGAGCCACACATGCAAGAGAATTGCTTATAGCCAATTCATCTGAGTCAGAGTGAGCCACTAGATAGTTATAATTTTTTCTGTAGAAGGGAAAAGGGCACCTTTTTGAAGTAAAGCCTTAGGGTTTGTGTATTTGTTTTTAGTTCTGACCCAAACTGCAGTCACTTCTTAATAAGCCTCTAGCACAACATAACAAGTGTTCAGATGCCACATAGTTTGTGTTGATGCATACGAGACAAAAATAATCAGTGTTTGGTGAATAGCTTTTACGTGACAGAGGCAGACAGATGTGAATAATGTCTTAGCTGATGTCTATACCTTCTGAACATAGCATATATACACAAAGCTGAAAGAAGTCTCCATCTACAACAGTTCAGACCTACATGAGCCTATAGCAGACAGCCAAGTCTTTATGCATGGAAATACACAACTCAGCAGGCAGGACTTCTTGCTTAATGCTGCAGTTTAGCAAACACATCTGCAAGCAAATAATCTTACTTCATTCCAAGGGTACTTTTGAAGGCAGGACAGATACATATCTAAGGCTGTTCAGGATGAGTGCACAGGTGTGTGCATAGCCTTTATCTATTTCCCTATCTTAATACAGCCAGGAACAACATTCCTTCTCAATAGGCTGTTGCCATTTTTATTTTAGAGGATTCCCAGGAAATACATGAAAACTGAACACAGTATTCAGACATCGTAGCAGAGAGACATATGGAGAGAAGGAGTGTTACTTTAGAAAATGCTTTTTTAACCAAACACAGCAGCTGCTTTAAAACAGGTTCACAGGTTTTAAGTGCTACAAATAGTCTTGAGATACAACTCTTAAAGGAAGTGTGAGCAGGAGGTCAAGGTTCAGGAGAAACTGTGCTTGATCCTTCAGCACGTATCACTTGCTTATTTCCAGGGATGTAAATATTAAAACATGCACAGTATTACACATAATCAGAAGTGCAACATATTTATAGTTCTTCTGTATTTGGAGTCAGAGTTCCTAGGATTAGGTTTGAATTAGTCAAAAGAAAGTTAACCATTTATACAAATTATGTGACTACTGACATGTCAACAGTTTTTAGAAACAGAACAGAGTTCTGCAGAAAGAAAAATCTCTACATGACAGATGGCAGCCATTATCACCTGATGTGCTCTGCAAAGCACTTTGAGCATGGCACAGGGATATAAATAAAATGGGGACTAAGTGTAAGCAGATACAAAACCTGCTAGTACAGACAAATTAAGGCCAGTGACACTACTTTTGGCCACAAAATGCCCAGGAATTTAGTAACATTAGATACATGCAGTTTCTACACATACTAGTGAGTGGAGACAACAGCTCTGCGTTGTCATTGCAGTAAACAGACACTCCTTTGATGCTGTAAAACCCCCAGAAGTCACAAGTGGCAGGAAACGAACCAGCTTAGCAGGACACACAAGACACGAGCAGGAGCAAACAGACAAGTAGTATTAAAATTAAAGTATAAACTAAAATAGCCAAGTGAGAATAGTTCAAAAGGAATACAGATTGATAGCAAGAGTGAGATGCTCTGCTCAGAGAAGCCAGAGAATACCAAGTTACCCATTTCTTTGCAGCAGTGAAAAAGGACATCCCAGAACTTGAAACAAAGAGCCCCTTACTGCATATAAAACTGGGCAGATTATGACTTTCTGCTAGCTGGGTAAACATAAGTTAAAAGTTTCAGGGATTAAATACAAAAGCACAGGTGACCATGTTACAAGGGTGAGGAGTGTTTTCAGGGATGCATGTAGTAAGATACCACTTGCATGAACATTATGGTACACAGCAGCTGTCTGAGAAGACACAGCCATCTGTCTCAACAACAGGCAGCCAAAGGAGGAACACACCTATGTCTCAATTTTGGCCTGGCATAGTTGTAGTACTTGTTTAACTGTTCCAAACCATGCTATGAATGAGGTGGATGAAATGTGGTATATCTGCTTTTAGTCCCATTTTGGGACAGTTACCTTTAGACAGACAGCTCCTGATGGCAAAAATCTGCAACCACTGCTCCTCACATCACTCAAGCCTGCCATGTCCTTTGTGTTAGCAGTGTGACTGCGACAGATACAGATGTCTCCTCCCTGTGAAGCTTTCCCTGACTGATCATGAACATCCATCCCTGTTCCCCTCAGAGCACGTTAATCTGACTGCAGTTGCACACACAGATCCAGACACCTCATTACAATCCATCAGGGAACACAAAAGTGACAACCCACACCTTCTAAGATAGGGTTCAGCTTAGAAAATGAAGTAGCTGTGATCTTTGCAGAGGGCTCTCAGATGAGGATTATTTCACCACTGTCCTTCCCGCTTGACTCAGTTTGCTCCCACTGCTTCAGAGAGGCCTCATCTTCTCATGAAATAGATGCTGTAGTGTCAGAAGTTACCACGCTATGAGGAAAACGAAGTCATGGCAAATTTACCTGCATAGCAGCTGTAAGCTAAAGCAGTTCAGCAGCTGTGCTTGCAGAGGAGATGGGAATTTTTTTAAAGGATAGGAGAACAGCAATTCATCTTAAAAGGGTATATCAGCTATTAAGGCAAGAGTCAGGAGAAACAGCATTAGGCAGAAATTCCCTTTTGTCTCCTTGAAGTAACTTCCATGAATATAATGATGCAATTATGAAGCATTATTATTCAAATACATGAGATCCATAATAAGTTGGATACAGTAGACATTCTGAAAATTGCACAGGAATTAAATGCTGTAAGTCACTTTGACATATCTTAAAATTGACAAAATGGAGAAAATCTAATTGTTAGTGCAAACTGGTAATTATTCCACATGAGATGAAGATCCAAACCCCAGATGGTTCTCTAGATGCATGTGAAACTGAAGGCTGCTTTGAATTCAAGAAAGATCTTTCTGTGGCAATGCTTACTGAAGTTATTCCCACTCCATGCATCTTATTTGTACCCCTTGGCACGACACAGCACCTGCCTTTGCTTGAGCAGCCACATTGTAAACAGGGTCAAGGAACCGATCCAGAAAAGCCATCAGACAAGTGTCAAAACATTATTGCCGATACCAACTTTGTCAAGTGCAATCACTGAACACCCTCCAGTTTTGGAGAAATCAGGCTGTTAACTGTGATAGTCAAGCCTGTCAACACAACCAGACAACTCACAATCCCAATATTTTACAAGTGAATAGTCCTCAAATACCCTCCTTCACTTGAAGTAAGGTTAGAAGTTAAATTCTAGCTTGATCCAGACCAGTGTGAAATATCCTCTGACTTCAGAGCCAAGAGTTCACGCTCACACTTACAGACACCCTTTGTGGTACATCAGAAGTATATGGATTCCCTCTTCAGCTTCGAGGGAAAGTCAGAAGCATCCAGAATCCCAGAGCAGAATAAAACAAAATGGAAAATTCTGAAAGTTTAACATCATGGTTAAATCATTCAGTTAATGAATCATAGAAATTTCTGAAGTGCATTGATGTAGTTTTGTTTAGATTCTTGCTTCCCCAAAAGGCTATTTGGACACATTGTCACAATGAAACAGTTTCAGTTTAGATAGAACAGTAATAGTTTGCAAGAAAAGAGAGTAACTTCAGAAAAATATTCTGATTACCAGAGGACATAACTTACTAAAAACATCTTTGTCACTTTCCATATTAAAGCTTTCTTGAACACCATACTTCAAGGAACTTTAATTTTCAGCTAAAGTACCTTGGATGAACAATTTTCAAGTTATATATTTTCTCTGTGAAAAATTAATATTGAGGTTCTGAGTATGAATTGTAAAACTATTGGTTAAACAGTACTTTGAAAGGTTATGACTTGCTGTGTACTACCAGCTGAATCAAATGGATATGGACATTGAAATAACTTTTCATCTAGCCAAGAATCAAATTAACATTCCTGCTTTTTAAATTTTGGTTTAATTCATACTCCCCAGCAGCAGATGCTTTAATATGAAGTAAAAAGAGTTGACTTCGCTGAAATCTAAGCCACTGAAATATAGGATTACTAAACCAGCAAATAGGCAAAGAAGTCTGACAAACACAAAGTTTGAAGCAAAAAACCACCAAACGAGCTAGTTCACTGCTTCTAGCTAAGCCACCAGGGTGCCCACAGCTCTGCCCCGACTCCAAGGAGCTGCTTCAGAGCACCCAGCTTAGACCCAAAGATCCCTCCTGTGCACCCTGAGACACATCGTACATTATATGTTCACAAGACACAATAGCATCCTCTATTCAAGTCTTAGAGCAGAGGTTTCTAAAATTCACCCTCCAAAACCAGTTTCGTGGCAGTAGTGCCAGTATGTAGAAATTGTACATGTTTGAGGTACACATCCTGAAAAGCTTAGCTCACCAGCCTCTCTCCTTTAGTGATAGAAAATGCATCTACGTATTTTCTCGCCTCTGCCCCAGGCTACATGGCAAGCAAGTGTGACACTGGAGAGCCACTTGAACAAGAACAGCTGTCCCAAGCCAGCAAACGTGCTGCTGAGGAGGAGGTGGTCTCAGATGCAGGAGTCACTTCACTCAGGCAGAGGTTACACCCAAGTTCATAGCTTCCATGCCCCTACTGAGCACCACATTCACCAAGCTACTGTTTTAAAAGTGCATCTCCCCTTCCTTCTGAGTTTAAGAAAGGACCAACACTGCTCAGTGTCTAGAGTAAGACATTCAAAAGAAAATGCCATTACCACAGCATGGTGCCCTTGTGTTTACTTAAAGCAACCAAGTGCTTGTCCTCAGAAGATAATCAGTTCTCAGATTTTTTTGTTTACTACCTTAGTTTAATACTCAGTGCACTTAATGCTCTTGATTTTTTAAATACTTTGGAGCTGTGGGTCTCTGTTCATCACAAACAATCCTGTTTTAAGGAACTCCCACTTCCAAAAACCCAAAGCCAGATAGCAGGTACACCTGAGAAGGTACTGTACAGGCAGTTGCCAACTCATTGCTTTGAAAAGTTCTCTGAAATACCACACAAGCTAGATGCTTAGCAGAAATGAAGCTAAATTGCATATCCTAACACAATGGTTAAATTACTATGTGGAGGGTAAAGAACTGAAATTTAAAGGCAAGAGATCCAAATGACAGTTTGCCAGGCATTCCCACTGTGTTTGCTTTTATGGAAGCTGAACTGCATGCAGTTGAAAATAGCTTGATCCACCATTCACATGTACACAGCTGCTGCAAATAAAGGACACTAAATATACAGAGGGGAGGAGATACAAATAGGAGCCAGAAAAGCCAACACTGTTCTTAAGATTTCCAGCTAAATGTTTATTTACATTGTTAGACAGTGGCCAGACTTCTGTAACTGACATTTTGTTGCCTGTAAATGCTCTGCTTGTGCATTGCAGTGTGTATTGTTTCAGCTGTGAAATCCACTCAATAACTCTGAGTACTTTCCCAGATAAAACATCTTACTAGGCTGCTTACAGTGTCTGAGGATATAGTAGGTTTACCAAATATAACTGAAGGTGATACCAAGAAGCCACATGTCTTCCTGGCCTGCCCAATAACCACAATAACCCATCCCAGGTGTCCTTGGTAGTTCAAATAGAAAAAAATGAGGTGATAGACTTGCTGTTTCTCCCAACCCACTTCCTATAATTCTGAAAGGGACACAACCCAATTCTGGTAGCATTTACAACCTGCAGATGGAAGACATGCCCAAAACCAGGACTTGACATCTACCCCAGATGATCTCAAGCACGACCACTTCATGCCATAAACCTCTATCCCTCTATGTAGCTGACACGTTAGCTATACATAGCTGATCTTCAGCCAAGGAATTGCTCCAGAAAGTAGTCACAGGACTAAAAGATGCAAATGCCTACTGCATGTCACTGAGGCAACAGTCATCTCCCTTGGCATTTATTTCCCAGTTAGGTTAAGCAGCTTCCCATTTCACTATGGGGCAAGGATCCCATGGAGAAGCCTGAGCACGTACCTGGCACAGGTACTTCCACTAGGAAGCTGGGTGCTGTAATATGTGGGTACTCTGAGCAGCTGAATGTTCAAGTCTTCCTTTCCCACTAATAGGCAGCAGGTTCAGTGAACCAGAAAATTGGGCCAGGTATTGATTGGTTTGGTGTGCCACCTGACTACTTCAGGCTTAGATTCACAGGGAAGAGCAGGTGGGGGAATGCATACTAAAGAGCAGCTGAAGGTAGATTTATACTTGGTCATAGTTTTGAGACATTCAGAATCTAGAAGCTTTGTTCAGGCTCATATCCTTTTGAACTGAATAACCTGAGCACTGCTTCAAACTAAGTAAAGCTCTAGAACAAGTCTTAAATACAGAAATTTAATGTGGTTCCTCTGTGCCCAGTTATCTGTGACACAGCAGGTACTGTTTCTTCCGGGGATCCCCAAGACTAAGCATAGTGGATGGCTGGTGCTTAACAGGTGAGCAGCCATCCAGAATTTTATCCCATCATTGAATTAACAGGCCAGGATTTATTTATTGCACAGGATTTGGATGATTGAATGATTTCCTGATGAGCTCTCTTCCAAGGGCTCAGCAGATATTAATTTGTCTTCAAACCCCTGCAAAAGTAATTTTAACCACAGGCTTTATATAGAGAGCTGAGGAACAGATAAATTTAGAAGTCCAACCTGAGACAGACAGTACTTTCTCAGTACCAGCCACCTGGCAAAAACAGAGCTTGCATGAACTTGCCAGTTAACCCCCTGCACCTCTTCTCCCTTCTCCTATAAATACACTTGCTCTTCTGCTCACACTGCTTGAGGCTTCTTTCTTGCCTAGTCCTAGTTTTGACCTTCCAATGCTTTATTGAGTAATCCCTGATCTTCCCCATTGCCCTTCTCAGACTAGTCTGGACTCCCTCCTACCTGCACAGCAGCCCCTCACCACAGGATCCATTTTCAGCAAACCCAGCAGCCTGCTCCCTGGCTTTTACCTTCAGCCTGCCTCTTCCCATAGCAAACTCAGTTCTTGCTGGCTCTCCAGCAAGTTTATTGCCTCAAACCACAGCTCCTGCCCCAGGTGCCAGCTGTGTTCCTCAGCACCCAGCTCACAGCTTCCTCCCTGCACTGACAGCCAAGGTTCAGGGGTGGAGAAAGTCACTCAGGTACACTGACATGCCACGTATTAGCTCAGATCCAAGCCCTCACCTAGAGTTGTGACCTGTGCTGCTTCCTGGAGTCAACAGCATGAGAATGTGACATGAGAATGTCCCTTCCTAATGAAGGGGTTTGTCTAAAGGTAGTCTACTCCACATATCCTCATTTTCATGTTAGTCACAAACATAGTTGCACTGATAGACCAAGAATTGACAAACTCCACAGTACACATCTGTCTCTGTACCATATGAAGCCTCACAAAACACTTATCAGCCACTTCATCAAACAAATACTGAAGCACTAGAAACACAGAGCATCTGTATGGCTTCCCATTGCTAACACATAGCTCAAGACTAGCAGTCACATGTTTAGACTTACCTTTGTAGGCAACAGGACACTGAACCAGTGAGCTGCTCCCCAAGGGAAGGCAAGCCAGCAGCAAAGGGTAACCCCAGCACGTGCTGAGCCCTCACTGATGGGCACAGTCCTACAGAGGCTGAAGAAGCAGCCAGAGCTGGGTGCTGCTAACACCAACAGCCTCAGGCACTGCAACATGATGAACCAGGTCCAGGAAGCCCAGCCAGGAGCAAAGTACATGGGTCCAAAAACAAGTCCACATGAGGGGTCCATGCAGGAGACACACTACTCACATCAAACGCACAATGTCCAGCCAGGAGGTCAGTACTGAAGACAAGCACACCTACAACAAAGCTCAGGCTGGGGCAAAAGACCCAGGGCAGAGCTTAAATAGGTGTCCTGTGCCCATGGGCAGAGGTCCCAGGTGAAGCTGCTCAGGGCTATTACAGCCATTAAGACCTGATGAAGCCCACAGGGCCCTGAGAGCAAAATGCACTGAAACCGTTTAGCTCTCCAGGTGACAGTTTGGGGCAGTTTTGCAGACTCACCTGGGGGGGCCCTGGAGGTGGCCATCAGCACTGGTTGCATGTCTCTGTGTGTTGGTTCCTGTGCTGGGTGGAGGATTTGTCAGATCCCAGTGTTGTGCCCCTGTGCGGTTCCTGCTGTGGTGCTTGCCATAATGTACACAGATAAAATACTTGCATGCAGTCGGGAGAAAAGATGCAGAAACAGCTGTGCAGGGCAGGATTTGGTACCCATGTGAGGGAGTCAGGACATGTTTTGTACATTTTTTAAGAAGATGGGTAGTCATCGGCCGCGCATGTGCTGGGGTGGTCACAGAGGACAGTGGATAGCTGGGTGTAAGTACTCCACGGTTCAGGGGTCTCACCAAGCCCAGCTGAAGATCTGCTGTGGGAACCCCTATACTCAAGACCCCTGTCACTGCCTGGACAGTCACCCACCATCCCGCTCAAGAGGTTTGATTCCCCATGTGAACACTGCTCTACTCAAAAGGTTACAGGTAGCTTGTTGCTTTTTTAAAAAGAAAAAAACTAGTGCTCTGTCCATGAGTGTCAGTGCAACATCTCTCCCACTTCTGTCAGGTGGACGATCACCGACTGTCTCCGCTCAGTCAGCTGCCTGCTAACAGACAGATGAGCAGAAGTGCAGACGCTACCCACATTTGTCTGGTACTTACAAACAATTAGCGTTTTCCCAAACGACATTGCTCAGTAACTGTAACCACACAAACAACGGGTGCTAGCAAGGCAGCTTTGCGTAAGTTTAACGCAGATTTTGGTGCATGGTGACCATACCTCAGGAGTGCTTAGCAGGTGCCAGGGTTCCTGCTTTTGTGTTTGGCTTCTCCTTGGTTTGGAGTCGCCTGCCCAGATACCTGCTGCTGGTCCCTTGCAGTCTGTCTGTGAGGACAGTGCTGGCGGAGCAGAGCTCACCCAGGTCTTGAACACGCTTGCAGAAGCCAGAAACTTTTGATTTTTAGAACTGGAGCTCCTCACTAAGCATGCACAAAGTATGGTTGCATAAGGATTTATTATTTGGCCGATTAGGACAGTGCTTGCACAAAGAAAGAAGTCACCTCTGTATCATTACTTGTAATCACCTGTCACAGAAAAATTGTACATGCTTAGTCCAAAACCTAGAAGGACTGAGAGGAATCTCTCAATTCCTTGAAACAACATCGTCCTCAGAAAGAGATAAACAGTTTTGGTTGAAATGTTCTGGATCCTCGTCCTTTCCTTCCCCTGCACGATTTAGTCCAGGCTGACAATTTTGGCACAAATAGTCAAAATATTCCAAGTTTTTAAGCAACTAGAAACAATATGTTAATGGAAAGAGTTACCTTAATATTAGACTCTTAGCCCCACCTATATCAAAAACATTTTACATGTGCTCTGACATCAGAAGGAGCTCTCCCACACAGTGGTTTCTTCTGTTTCATCTTTTTTTTATAAATATATGAAATATGCACCATTTATATTCTCTTTAAGCACACCACAGATGTGCAGTTTCAGAATTTAAAGAAGAGGAAAAGAGACTGAGCGAGCTACTACATTATTTTCTCTTGACTTCTCATTTCGTACTTTTCTGGTAACATGGACAGCTCTATTCTCACTGAAATTAGATGTGCACTGGGTTAATGAAAAGAGCACTCTCTGGTTCTGCTGCAACCAGTTTCACTCCCACGCTTTGACATGGAAGAATGAAATAGTTGTGGGACTTTGTGGGTTTTTATACCACTAATCATGAGAGACACAAACGTTCTTTTCCCTGAAATTCCCTAGTTTTGTGTATGTAACCTGGTTACTATCTATCGATCACCATGTGATTGCCTCTCTTGACATGAACAGCACACTTACAACCACAATGTCTGAAAACTGTAGGCATTTGAAATGTAAGGAAAAATGTTATCTGCTTTAATCTGTACCTTATGTTGGTGCATAAAGTCAGGAGAAGCTACTCGTATCCTCACATGCTGTCTCCTGCTGCATGAATAGGTAAGTTCTGTTTAATTTTTCCGGTATGTTTTCTTACTTCATGTTCAGCTGTAAGGCTGTTCTTTATCGGGTTTAGAATCCCTGAAATTAATACTATTGCCTGAGACACACACTGGCAGGCAGTTCTGCCCTTTGATTTTAAAAGACTGAACCAAGGCATACAGTCAAGAGATGAAAAATCTGGTTTTGTTCTTGAAAAGCACAAAGAAAAGTATTGAAAAAGAAACCTATAGAGGATGGTGTTTCCATGCACCATGAAAGCNAAGATGCGAGCACCAGAATTTGGAGGAGTCTTTATCCTTTACGTTTTCACAGAAGCTGACAAACTCAATGAAAGGAAACACTTCGTTTCACAGCTGAACTCCAACAGGACACACATTATTAATTGCCTGCTAATGAAGTATAAAACAGTATTTGTGGCACCACATCACTTAAGACAAAAATGTGAGCAAAGCCTCTGCTTCACATTGCTTCTATTATGACTTTTGTAATTTGGAAAGTGGTTCAACCAAAATTAATTTTTCAGCTGACCCAAATAATTTTTCAAGGATGTGCGAGTGGCCTTATAAATAATATTAACATCAATAAGGAAATTAAGCTGGAAAGACATTACTCAAGTGCAGACCTACCTGGCTGATAGATCATTAGTCACTATAAAAGGTAAAACAAATTACACCTACATTGGCTTGTTTTTCTCTTAAGCGTAATTAAAAAGAATCAAGAAATAGATACTTCATGTCTGTCGTTCTACTCATCACTTCATTCCCTCCGTGCACGGTGCACAGCCATCATTTGGAGTATGGCATTAATTGTATACAGTGCAAAGTGTAAACATACCCTCAAAGCTTCTGCCACAGATTAATGGTTTCATGGCAGCCTCTGAGCTAGTGGCTGCATTGATTTCTAGGAGAAATTTCTCCTGCAGGTGTTAGGAAATATTTGAGACCCGAGCACCTAGACCTGCTGTGTCTCTTTCTTCCGTTCAGTCTGTTCTCATTCTGTGTACCTAGAGAGGCTCAGAAAGACAGAGGAAACAGAAAGAAGTACGTACTGTATTTCCCCATCCCGCTCAGCAGTAACACATCCGCTCCCCCAACCCTTGCAAGGGAAAGGAAGGTTAAAGCTCCGGCAGAAGCATACACCACAGGCGTCGGGCTAAGCTGGCGGCAGAGTCTCAGACTCACACCCCGTCCGTCGCCTGCCTCCTGCAGACCGTCACAAAACCCGTTGCGATAAATCGGGCACCGCGCTAAACCGCCAAGTACCTCCCGGTGCTCTGTCTGCGCGGACACTGCGGCGGCATTAAACACCGCTGACAGCTGCCTTCTTAGAGGCGGGGGGGGAAGATATTTTCAGAATGTGAGACAGTTTTATTATGCCCTTCTCTTAAATAATTTTGAAATACTTTTGTCATTTTTGTAAGTTATTCATGCCTTGGGAGCATAATCCTGTTAAAAACAGAAGGGTGGCTCAGGCGCATGGGCTGCTGATATTTTGAAAGGCAGCTGAAGAACTGAGATTGCTCGGGAAATAAAAATGACAAACGCAACTTCCTGAGCTACAGGACAGCTCTTCTTTCTAACATTCCCTGAAAAAAATCGTCATATTGTAAAATACGCAACCATTCCTCCTTAAAAGTCATCTCTGGGACTATATATTACCAGAAGAGATTTTAGAGACTCCTACCAAATCTCCTAGAGTCTTGGGGAACCTGATAGACACACCCTTCAGAAAGCCACATGAGGAAAAGCCCCCAAATCCAAGCATATTCTTCCCAGCAGGGTTGGGGGAGGGGGGGATACCTGGCAAATCCCAAGCCTGCAGTTGTGTACCTGGTCCTGATTCAAGCTCCCAAGGGTTATTGCACAAGAAGTAATAAATAATGACTTTACTGCTTCTGACCTCCATTGCCAATTTCTTTTTTGACAAGTGTACTGAGCAAGGAAAGGCCAAATATCTGTGGGTGAATTTCTTTGGTTTCTGTCTTCGGTACACGTACCAGCATTAAAAAAAAGACCTACTGCCTCCCATCTCCCAAACTTGCAAAACAAATTAGAACAGTTCTTTTTGAGAGGGAGAAATGCTTTTGTTTTTATTCAGGAGAGTCAACAAATAGCCTGCAAGGCCTGAATTACAGTTAATGACCCATATGCTTCTCTAACATTAGGCTAAAATCCAATATTTATATTTTTACAAGCTTACAGAATTGATCTAGATGGAATCAGAGTAGCTGGAAATGATATGGAATGTAAATAGCTGATGTTCCTGGGAAATTGCATCAACATTAGAAGCCATTTTTTGGAGAAATACTAAATTGCCATACCTCTTGCTGGGGAGGGGATATATTTTCCCTAGTTTCCTCCAAATACACTTCCAAAGTTTACGCTGACCATTTTTCTCCTTTGTTAGGAAATCTGTTACCTGACAATAAACAACTGCAAATTGGTGGTTTGGCTGCTACTCGTATTAAGTGCATCCTAAATTTGTTATTGAGTTACATTGGATATTACAGCAGGAATTTTGATCAATTATTCTTAGGAGATAAAGACAAACCTGCTGGATTTCTTTCCAACTTTCCTCCTCTTCTCAGTTATGTCTCATCTAGTGAAGTGGAACTAGCTGGCAGTAGTAATACCTTGCTTTCATATAGTACCTTTGTCCTTCAAAGTCAAAGCATTAAAAAAAAAAATATATATAAAGCAAAATGAAACTATTTGACCAAGGTCACAGCACATATCACGGGCAGGCTAAGGAAAGGGATTTCTGAGTCCCAGAGCACCACTCACTTTGGAGCAGAGATGGAAATCATCATTTCAAAAGGAAGTATCAATCACTCAGTGCTGAATTAACTTAAAGGGGACCTCCCAACTCTTTCTCATGTAGATCTGTTACATCTCCTCACCTTTAAGACGGTAGATATTTTCATTTACTTTCAACTTTGTCCATTCTATTGATAAATTTGTAGTCTCAAAGACAATAGCGATGGTGAAAAGTATATGCCTGGAAAGTTCATAAAGGGTCACCAAACTCTTCAGAGTTCTAGGCATAAGCACAGTGCTAAAGTAATATTTTGCAAACAAAGCAAGAAGTAGAATTCCTTTTAGATTTGCTTTCCGACATTACCTGGATTAACACCTCAACCTCTCTGCCACCCCCTTGGGAAATTTTCATACATTTTTCAGACTTATTTGAAAGCCTTTGTCTGGAAACATTTGGGGGTGTAATCGAAGTAAATGAGAGTCTCAACTAAAAAAAAGAAGTGTCTAATATAGTTTAGGAGCTACTACAAGTAATATAATAAAAGTAGGCTTTGCAGTAGTTGGCAAGCCTGGTCTGGAAATCAAGACCAAAATTACGCTATGGCTCCGTTACTGACTCCACTGGATTAACCGCCTTTTTTCTTTCTCCCTCCCCTCTGTTTCTTTTCCTCTTCAGCTTGACTGTTAATTCAGGGCAGAGACAGTCTCTTCTTTCCTGTAGAGCACCTCACCCAGACTACGTTTGAGATACTAGGCTTCACAAAAGAAAATTATGAGTTTGGTCATGTGTTTTTTGACATCATAGCCTTTGTCTGTCATGTAGACACTCTTCCTCAATCCAGCTTTAAAAACGCATTAGGAAGACCTATCGACGTTAACCTCATTTGTTCTGCCTGTTAATTCAAGTCATAGTCATTAGCATTCAGCTAAGAGCTTTTAAGCACGATACTAGGCGAAGATACAGTACTGCGTCTGACAGGCGGAGGCTAGCCATGCAGTTGGAAATTGTAACCAGTGCTAATTCCCAACAGAAAGACTTTCATGTTTCATTTTTTTCATCCATAGAATGAATGATTTATTGTGTCAGAGTCCTGCAATGCTGTTCACAACATCAATTCCATTGCAATTTCTTCTTACAAAGGGCTGCTTTTTCTCAAGCTAGCTTATTCTTGCAAAATGTTGCCGGTGCCAATAAATGGCAGGTTGCTGTAAGTAAATACAACTGCTCTTGTGGGGGCCTCCTGCAAGTACACAAATGAATATTGAATTTCACAACTCTGACATGACTAATCCTTGGGAGTGCTTTACGATGCCTGACACGTATTTACAGAAGAGGCACTTGTAGACAATTAACTTAAGCTGTGCAGTATTTCCAGATAACCCAACTACTTTAAAAGGTTCCAGATTAAGGTTGAGTATCGAAAGCAGGGACAGGCAGTACTTGCAGTAGTTCATTCCGTTAGCAATTGCTTTTTCTATTAGGTTTGTATCTCAATGTCAGAATTCGAGGACAAACAAATATATCAAGGTAATACACTTAAAGACAAAATGACACTTGAATATGTGCGTATACTTCATTGGCGTACCTACATTTGTAAAGTCTGATTTTTCTCAGGTGGTCTCTTGACAGCAGTCTAAACATCTGGTTTAGTAGAATATACGTTTTGCCTTTATTTTAGTGCTATGTTTCATACCAGATTCAGCTAATGCTTTAGCAAAATGAGGTCATATAATAGGAGAATTACCAGGGCTTATTCTTTTCTAGCATCAGTGCATACAGTAGCATACACCAGCAAAATACTGTTCACATCAGGGGACTTAATCCTTATATGCACCTGTGCAAATCAAAGAAAAATCAAGTTCCCTATATAGGAGTAGGAATCTAGAGTCCCAGTGTCTTGCTAATGTGGGAGGCAGCTTAGCCAGACTGATAGTTTTTACAGGATGAAGTTGTCAGGCTGCAAGAACAAACTCTGTAGATTAAGCAGCTAGGTCTGAGTTACCCTAAAGTATTCCAAATTTGCATTTAAAACCAGCACCACCAGGAATAAAAGAAGTGGTTTAAAGCCAACCTTTTGGTCCCCTTCAGTCCTACTCTTAACATCGTCATTCACCCCTTAAAAATGGTGATGGAGGTGATTGAAAAAATGAGGTCCACAAGATAAGAAAAAAAATTAAAATAAAGCAATAAATGAATAAAAATAGGAAGCTAAAAGTGTACATAGAGAAGACAGCTGTATAGCGTCAGTCTGAAGAGCTGCCAGGGACAATAGGAATAAGAGATTCTCAGTAGCTGAGGACACAGACACGAAGGAGTAACAAAATACTTATTTTTAGTCATGTCTGCTAGTTGCTTATGTAAGTGATCTTGTAACAAACAAGAAAGGCACTTTGAAGTAGAATTCCACATAAAAGAGATTGTAAAGATTGGCAGAATAATGGCATACCTAGTTATTGCTTCCCTTTTTGTCTTTGCTAATTGGTGTACTGTACAGGGCTGAAGCTAATTTGGGTTACAGTAGTACTAGCATTGATCTAATAGCATTAGGCTTTTAAATTTTTTATAACTTTGCAGGTGGAAATAAAAAGTCTGTAAGACCTGTCTGTCTTGCTTTCTGTAATTTTGGAAAACAGCGCAAAACCAATAGTGAAACCAAGGGGCACCTGGGACCAAGCTGAAGATCTAAGACATTCAGGATAACAGAGCATCCCAGAAATGGGGGAAGTGGGGCATTCCTAAATACAGCTGATAATGGGGTGCCGTAGTTTTGAGATTAATTTATCCCTGATTTGTACTAATATAGTAAAGATTTTTCTTACACTGTTAAGTCCGAAGACCTGCAGTCAAAACAGGTGAATGTCATGAAAACAGAGAATGTTTTCATTCTTGACTAAACCTTATCTATGCTTCTTTCACTTGAACCTAGGTAAAATAGTCTCAGTTTTCTATGTTGATACTTAATCATCCATTAATTTCAATAAGTAGCTGGAAATCTAAATGGGACAAAAATGCCTGGATATCATTTTTGACTTCGTCATGGGGAGACTGTCTACTTATGAATGTGTTGAATATTTTGCAACCCAGACATCACGGTATGGGAGAGTCACATAAACACAGCTGTTTCGTTGGGAAAATTGTTAGGTGCAGCTGGGAGTACTAGAAATTGAAGAAGCCAGGGGAAAAAGTGTGCTCTAGCAATCTAGAAAATGATCTTTAACATTTCGTATAAGCAGATCTCCTCACTATGTTCTTTAATAATAGATGTACACGCACGCACGCACTCCCCATCTATATGAATCCTCCACAGAAGTCTTTTTGTGTAATTATGCCTGAATGTGGTTTTCTTAACATATATTCAATGATGTTTAATGCCTTACGCAATACAGCAGGGAAATATAGGTAGATCCAGTGGCAGCCATTAAACACAGTCATTCAACTCAGAATGTCCCTCAACTGGAAATAGATACAAGGGGAAGGATCCTTTTGCACATATATTGTACATAATATTGTACATATTATTGTACATATATTGTACATTAATACTTACATATTAATAGTTTTTGTTTTTTTTTAAACTTGGGGAGGAGGGAATAAAAACTCTGCAAGGTCTGTGTGTCTTGCTTTCTTTAATTTTGGAAAACATTACAGAAACAACAGTGAAACCAGGGGCACCTGGGACCAAGCTGAAGATCCAAGACATTCAGGATAGTACAGCATCGCAAAAATAGGGGATAGCAGGCAATTCCTAAATCTCTTGTCCCTTTTGAGATCAACTGCTGGTAAATGTGCCCAATGATCGACTGCAGAAAGCAGCACCGCTGGTCATGGGCATAGCTTTGACTCCAGCTGTTTTCTTTGACTTGCAGTAAATTACTTCTCTGGACTCATAGTCCCTCTGTCTTTGAACAAGAGTTAAAACTCTTCTGTGAATGAAGTTGTGAGGATTAATTGAAGTGTGGATAATTGGAAGACGAGCTTCCATATGAAATGGTAGGGATTATTCTAAAAGCCTTCAGTCTGGGAGTTAGTCTGTGGCCTGGTTGATTTAACAACATATATAATGGGATAGCAGCAACTGTTTTTAATATCTTCCTGTCTCAAGATAAGAGTTAGAGAAATTTCACAAAGTTTCTTCGTCTTTATTTTTGTAATGCTAATCTCCCTAAGCAGCAATGGTTTCTAACAGTATAAAACCTAGAATAAAATAGAGAGGCAAAGTCAAACACCACCAGGGAAGAAACTGGGGGGAGAGCTTGCTAAAACAGTCTGTATGGAGATCATACAATAACCTACTTTAGATTTTCTTGCTTTTTATGGATCTGTCTGGGCAAGGAAGCAGCTTCATATTTTTTTCAGAGATAAGATTTTCCTGATTATTAAATCTCTAACATTGCTCATAAGGCTCTTTTCTCCTTCAAGGTAGAATCATTATTATTGTTCTTTAAGTACTAACAATGTACTTGGCGTGAGATGACATATGCTGTCCTATGCAGCTAGGAATTTGAATAGGTAGACTACATAAAGTGGAATAAAATACCTGCCCTGGGGGATGCCAGAATGAAGAGGTAAAGTGAACTTAGCCAGAATCAACACCAGAATTAAATTTACAGCACTGCAAGCATTTTATGTCAAAAAATATTTAAAATACTAGCTATTTCTTTTTTTTTCCTTTTTACCTTGAAACCAGTAACCCTGTGTAAAAATACAAGATTAAAACTGGAGATTTAAGCATTTTTAAAGAAATGTAGTACTTGATATCAGCTAGACTCCTGCATAATTCATAATCACTGATTTTCACAAAATGACTCTTGTATCAAGCTTATAACTTCTGCATGAAGCTCTAGTCTGTCATTACAATTTTGGAACACAGAAAGCAACAGAGACAAAAAAAGGCAACAGAAGGCATCTGATTCAAGAATATACCTCTATGCTATCCCAGCAGAGCAGTTTGTTTAGTAAATAAGCATAGAGGTAAGCTAAGAAACATCTCCAGTAGAAGATACGTAATGCCCTTCTGTGCGCACAGTTTGCAGCACAGTAAGGTTCCTTCCCTGCTGGTATTGCTCAAGCAATGTGGTGGGTTTTATAGAATCATAGAATCCTTAAGGCTAGAAAAGACCTCTAAGATCATCAAGTCCAACAGTCAGGATTTGCTGCGTACAAGCAAAAGTGAAGCACTGCACAACCAACATGCACGGGAGAGGAGAGAAGAAAAATCACTGAAGTGTCTTATAAATATTTCCTTCGAAAAGAGATCCCATTCAAACTGAAAACAACCAATCTAAATTCAGAAATAAAGCTGTTAGATTTTATTGGACTAACTGATGAAGAGAAACAGACTTCTAGGGACAAGTGGACATACGCATCTGCTCGCACACCTGAGGTAAGAGCTCACTTTGGTCATACTTCACCTGCGTATCATGTGCAACTACGTGGTATTAGATGATTACATTTTCCTTGTATGAAACAGACCTGCCTGCAGATCCAGGATTTTCCACTCCTTTGCTCGGCCTGTTCTTTCCTCAGGCTTTGCCTTCTGTAAACCTCTCCGTTAGGTCTTCATAGTTTTCATTTCAGCTTGAACATTGTTGGTAGGTTTTATGGAATGTACCAAGTCTTATCATACGTCCTATCTCAAAGCAAGCACATTCATTTTGAATTAAGCTTTATTTAAATAAAAACCACCCAGCAGCTTTGCGCCAAAGTAATCAGAAGAAGGAAAACCAGCTGACAAAATGGAAACTGCAGTGCGTTCCCTGAAATGAGTAGATGGGGAACAGATGTCGTTGCTGAAAGTGAGAGGTTAACCTGACATAAATAACGAAAGGACAGCGGTAGGGAGTCCAATCAAGGTTGAATCAATGCTCTGATCTTGCACAGCCTGACAAATCTTTCTTGCTATTTATGGCTTCATTCCTCCTCTGCTCTCTGGAATTGCAGGTGGCAATTATGGGAGAGATTGTCAGGCTTTTTTTCTCCCTTTTCGTCACTGTCCGGCTTGTGAAACCTGTCAGAGATTGCCGCTGAACGAGGAAAAGGAGTTTGTCAGCTGGGATTGGAACATCATGTCAACAACTGCACAACTCAGGTTTTGCATTGCCTTTGACATGTATATTGTCTATTACCCCCTATAAAGGGCAAAAGACGCTTATACCCTTTTTAGAGAAAAAGACTAGTATCATCCAGAAACTTTATTCTTGCTACTTCATAAATCACCTCTTTGTGCCATAAGACCAAAGCTGTGATTTCACTACCATGTAAAAATAAGAAAACTGAACACAGGCAAAACTTTTTTCTATCTGTAGGTAAGCATTTTTGCTGTAAAATCCTAAATACGATATTCACAACAGAAACTGAATACAGTTAAAAAAATAATTTTACAAGATCATCTAGTTCATCTCTCCACTAATGGGAGATCACACAAGACCTTGCCTGACACTATAAATCAGACAAGCAAAGAAAAACACAGAAGACAAATTTTACCCAGAGCTAAAAAGCCTTCTGGCATAAATGAATTTTTTTTGCCATATCAGGCCAGAGAACAAACTGTTTCCTCGACCCTGTTTGGAGACACTGGATTCAAATGTCATCCTCAAGGCACTTTTTCTTCTCTTCCTAGAAGGTATCTGCATGTTGTTTCCCAGTTCAGCCTCGCTGACCCACAGGGAAAATTTCTGTGACCTCATTCATGGTTTTGAAGCGTGCCAACACTTATCCTGAACACAAAGACATAGTGTCTGCACAGACTATTCAGGAAGGAGTATGTGGACAGGGGTGTCACTGCGTCATCTCCTGCCAGAAAAATACCTTTACATAGGGGGAAACCTATAACAAATCACTAACAACTCAACATTTTCCTCAAAAATGTCTGCATCCTTAGCAGAAATACACCCTTGCAAGGGTAAGCACTTGTGTACACTTCAGTGAAAGGAGCAGCAAAAGGTAAAAAGAACAAGGCAACATATTGAACATGTTTGCAGGTGGCAGAATTGTTTTACTTTCAGTTCTGTGTGATGGCTCTGTCCCCCATAGATAAGCACAGGCCTTCAAAGATCTGTGGGAGCCTAGAAGAGAGAGACAGAGTACGCGTATATGTACGTATGTGTGTGTTCACATGGTGGGGGGCGGATAGAGAGCGGGGGAAAGCACTCAGACATCTCTGGCAGAAACAGAAGCCAAAGTCCGCATGCAGGATCTGAATAAAGCTCTCGTTATACGTATATCACTATAGCTTTTACACTTGTAACGGCTCAGATCAAAAAACATTTTCTAATTCCTCTTACCAACTGCCAAACTACAGCATCTTCCAAGAACACGTACCTGCCTCTCTTAATTTCTCTACCTTTTTTCCTCAGAGAACCAATCTATGGGGGACACATGAGGGAATACCTTCACCTTCACCTTCCCTTTCTCCTTCAGGCTGGTTACAACAGCTCTGGCAAATTTTGCATACCCTTAGGATGTTCAAACCAGCATGCTGCACCTCGAATACTGTGTTCAATTTTGGGCCCCTCACTACAGGAAGGATGTTGCGCTGCTGGAACATGTCCAGAGGAGAGCAACAAAGCTGGTGAGGGGTCTGGAGCACAAGTCTTACGAGGAGCGTCTGAGGGAACTGGGGTTGTTTAGTCTGGAGAAGAGGAGGCTGAGGGGAGACCTTATCGCCCTCTACAACTACCTGAAAGGAGGTTGTAGTGAGGTGGGGGTCGGCCTCTTCTCCATGGTAACAAGCGATAGGACCAGGGGGAATGGTCTAAAGTTGCGCCAGGGCAGGTTTAGGTTAGACATTAGGAAAAATTTCTTCACAGAAGGGGTTGTCAGGCTCTGGAATGGGCTGCCCAGGGAGGTGGTTGAGTCCCCGTCCCTGGAGGTATTTAAAAGAAGGATAGATGAGGTGCTTAAGGACATGGTTTATTGGTGGGATGGCAAGGTTAGGTTAGCGGTTGGACTTGATGATCTTAAAGGTCTTTTCCAACCTAGATGATTCTATGATTCTATGATTGTATGTTCCTATTGCTATGCCTCCTGAATGTGTTTCAGGTCTTGTATAGCATTAAACAACTGTTTAAGAATACCACCCAGAGATCTTCCCCGAGGCTGGATACTCATGATTGGCATGGCATGTGGGAGAATATGGGCAGGTATCTAGAGAACTTCTCACCTCCAATGGTTTGGAACTTCACTCCCAAGGAAGCCTGATGAAGTGATGGAATATTTGAAAGGAAAATTCCATGGCTGTTCCAAAGAGGCACAACTTATGTGCTGGGCTCCGGCCACTACCTACCGAACAGTGCTCGATAGTAGGCAGCACCATCAGGGGGAAGAGAGGGAGAATAGAGCGACAGGCACTGTGGCTACTACAACCCCAGTAACAGGCACTGTGGCAACTACAACCCCTGCAACAGGCACTGCAGCTACTCCAACCCTGGAGACAGACAGTGCAGCTGAACCAGAGAACCAACCCATGGCAGTATCAGTCGCCCCTACACAGAAGAAATACACCAAACAATCAGATCACTTAGTAAGGGATGACGATGAACCAGGACTATCACGAAAACAGGAAAAAGAGGCAGAACCAGAGGTAATATGTGAAAATATTTCAGCTGCCATCCAGGCGAGCACATTGTTACCTGCCTTCTCTCATGCTGGGGTAACAGGGCCACAGCGGTGCACCGGGGCCAACACTGCACCAACCGATACTCCCTGATTCCCATCCATAAGCTGATTCATTGACTGGAGAGCCAGGGAGTGACCAGCAGAACCTGCTCACTCTTTAACAGCCCCATATGGCTCCCTGTGCCCTCCCCCCTTAATTTTGTTTGTCTAAAAATACAACCAGGATCATCTGGGATGTAGCTGCAAAGCATAAATTAATGCATTTCCATAGCATCAAAGAGCAAGACACGCACAACAGAAGGACGATCTGTGCGTACTAGTTAGAGGCAGCTGCTGCTCCAGCCTGTTCCGATGGCTGGGTTGGCACAGGCATCAGCGACTGCTGTGGACATGTCTGTAAGGGACAGTTTTTACCAGGTGAAGGATGTATGGTTTAAAAGGCAGGTCAGAGCAACACAGAAAATGAAAGCAAACTTTTTCTGGGAGCCAAAAGCTGCAGAAAAAAGCTTGGGGCTCTCTTCCTATAATAAATGCAATGTGTCTGGTTACAGAGCTTTAGCCTGCAGTATTGCTCTGCACAACGGTGCAATTGTATTCTGCACTGTGGATGCTATTACAGATTCAGTATAGACTTTCTGTATTGATTACATGCTATTTCTCAATGCTTTTTTCCCCTCACACTTAGTGTGAATAGAAATACAAGGCTGCCACATTCTAAAGGTTAAGGTTTTTCACACAGCTTCTTCATCTCTAAAATATTTACATATTTGATCATAATTTTTGACCTCCATTCACCACATTTATTGTCAGTGAACCCCATATCATTACTTCCATAGTTTCTTTCAGTTTTACTCATGTCATCTCCCTTACTGAGCCCTACCTCCAACACAACAGATATTCTCCAATATTTTAAAAAGATACTTCTGTATAGTCCACAAATACTGACCCATTACAGCAAAATGCTCCTTCCCATTCCCTATCAGGAGTCTCTGAATAAACTCTTACTAGTGGGTCTCCCTGTGTGTATACTTCAGTTGTGAAATCCTTTTTGTATAGAACTGCAAGCATGTAAGAATAAAATGTACGATGTATGCCTCCTCTGGTATATAGATCCCCATGGTTTTTCTCTTTTTCCCAAATTTCCTTTGAAGAAACATCCCGTTAAATACCTTTGTTCTACTATTTTCAGGAATTCCCCATCCATTTACTTACTGATTCTCCTTATGCTAAACTGCTTATGTAACACTCTTTATTCTGAAAGGTAAAAAACCTAAAAGCCTGGGGAAAAGCTTGTTTAATACTATTGACAGAACTTCTACAAATCCTTATTTAAAAACAAGCCCAATCCAAATTATACTGAGAGAAAAACCAAAAAAGCATCTTTAAAGTCCTCTGATTTTAATGATCAAGCTAACTGTCGGATGTTGCTGGAATGCAGAAAAATGAAAGATCTAATTGCAGTGTGAGGTGAGTGAGACAGGTCAAAAGGCAAATCAGGGGAAATTGAGGGAAAGAAATGACAGATCCAAAGAAAATAAAAATGGGCTGAAAGGGAAGTGGGGATGGATGGAAAGCTAAGAAGACTGGGATGGTATCAGGGAGAAAACCTCAAAGTTCAGACATGTTTAAACATTTTTGGCCATGCTGAAACCCAAACATCCAAACCCACTGAGTTAAGTATTCTGATAGAAGACATATTCCCTGCGTAATTGCAAGTGACACATGGAAAAAACGTGACTTTCAAAGTAATAGCTCTTGTAAACCATTTAATCTTTGCTTTATTAAAGGCAAAAAGGGGAAAAAGTAAAATGACTGTCAGAGAAGGAGCACTGTTGTAGATGGCATTTAAACATCATGAGCCTCATGGATGAGTAATGCGTATATTCAAGAACTGCTGCTGAATACAGTACAAAGGCTATTTCACACTTCCGTGACCTTTTTGCCGAGGGAGCTGCTATTTCACTTCTCAATAATGAGATTTCTTTAGTGCTTAGAAATTCAGATTGAATTGGGAGAGCCACAGGAGCCCTGATGCAAGGTGTTTTTACTAAAAGAATTATCCTTGCATTTTATAAGTGAAAGATCAATATTAAATTAGCTTTTGCATTGAAAGAATGGTGCTGTTTCTTTGCAGCAGGCTATCACTTCATGTCACACAAATCAATATCTTACCATCAAGAAAGCCCCTGATAGCTATAAAAGCAGCTTGAAAAAAATTTCCGAATGATTCTTGGTTGCTTTATCTTTCCAGCAAATAAGTGCAAAAAAATGTACTTTATGCAAGAAATAAACTACAGTCAGATGGGAACAATGACTTCGCTTCTGGCTCTGCAACTTCAACCTAAACACAAGGCAACAAAACAATCTGGAAGTATGAAATGATGTCAGTGGCTCCCATTGAACATGCAGTGACATCAGAAAATGCCAGCAGATGCCCCCTGGTACTTTTGTTGCCAACCTCAGTGGGAACATTCTCTTGTCCTGGCTCTCCTGAAGCACCAGGCAAAGTCACATGCAGAAATGTGTGTTGTGTCTGCACATGCATTATCTTATTTTCCTGGTACCTCTGTTGTACACCGGGCTTGAAAACAAGTTGTAATAAAGGTGTTAGTGAAAATAACACTTATTACTGCGTGGTTTTGAGGTAATTTGCTCTAGGGAATTTACAATTAAGCTACAACGTTTCCGATCTATAGAATAGGATTTACTTTTTCTTAATTTCTGTAAGTTTTGTTAAGATTTAGTTCTGGAGGGTGTTGCGAAGAACTCAGGTATTCTTACGAGAAGACCCATGTCAATTCCAAAACAGGCTGCATTTGACACATTTCTGATTCTTGCTGTTTAGAAAAAATATGTTTGTTCTGCCCATTTCTCCAAAAAAAATGACTAAATATACATTTTTAAGCATGAATTTCTTTAAAACTACCTTCTATGAGTTGTACGATAGGCTTTAGGAATTCATGGGGGTGCCCTGGGTGCCACTTACCCACCTTTGCTCACCTCTCAGCATGCACTCGTGGGGACGTGGTATCACCAAAGCATGGGTAAGCCAGGCAGCGCAGCAGCTGCACCAGCAGAAGCCAGGAAAGGGCAGCAACGCCGATCTGCCGTCTCCATTTCACAAGACATTACTTCTTAGAAATTGTATCAGCTCAAGTCTTGGTCCGACTGAAGCACATTGGAAGCATGTTCAGAACAAGGTGCAGAAGCCAATCGCCAGAGCGGCCCCAGGGGATAACGTCCCCTGACACACCATTACATCAGTGACGCAGTCAGCCAGGTCTTAGGTGGTCACCACTAAAACGTTTGCAAATAGGTTTTAATTTAAATTGCTGTTAGATTCTCCTGAATATTTTATGAAGGGAGATGAAAAGTTTTAATTATGTCTCAAAAGCAATGTTCACTTTCTGACTTTCTCTCTAACAGCTACTGTTACAGTGGACTCCTGAAACATAGGAGCTCCTGACAGTTTGAATTACCTGCCGGGTTTGTAAATCATAAGCTTGAGCAGTGAACAAGTGCTACAGAAAGCTCTTCGATATGCATCTAAAGGTTAGGTTTAATATGGGATTTGGCTTGGTAGGCCTCATGGAGAGTAGAGTTAAACCAGAGCTTAATTCTTATGAAATTCAACCGTCTTGGGTGACGCCTTGTGTGATGAACTAATGACTGCGCGCAGGTTTGGAATCTGATCTTGTGGCTAACACACAGAGCTGACCCAGGAACAAGAAATTAATGATCAAAGTCACAAGACGACCCTGCAAGGTCTGGGCCAAGATCGACGTGAATGGTGTGTGTTGGTTGCCCTGACATAAGCAAGTAGCTTCTGAGGAACTGGTCTTGGGTACCTCAAGGATAACCTCTCCGTTGGAGACAAAGTGCAGATCACCTCATCCAGAGATACCTTACAGATATCCCTCAGGGGAGAAATTCCTGAATACATGTGAACTGAGCCAACTCCACCTCTTGTGTAGGATGTGGCAGCACCCTGCACAAGCCCCGCTGAAGATACGTCTCTGTGGACCAAAGGAAGGCAGTGGGACTCCCCGCATAGTGTACCAACACCTCCACAGGGTACAGTGCAGGGCAACACATCTGTATGATGAAGTATCATCACGTGCCACGTTGTCTAAATATCTTCTGAAACAGTTATTTGAGTTTTTTTTTAATTATTAGTAGTCAGGTATTTTCCCTATCGATTACTGCTATGGTCATACCTATCTCCCCAGCTGGTGGGAGATAGGCTGGCTACATTCAGGCTGTGTCAGGTCTCAGTTAAAAAGCCCTGAAGAATGGCAGGATCTGGCTGCCTCCACCTGAGGAACTCCTGCCCTCATTGCTAGCTGAGGGATTTTTGCACTACCTACAGTAAGTGCGTGCTCTTTGAGGCAAGGCTAATTAGTCTGAGTACCATGTTAATTCAGCTGTGCTGCTCTGGGACCTGAACTTGCACTCCCACCTAGCATAGGACCTGGGCACAGATCCTAATTTAGGGCTTTGCAAGGTGAATAAAGCGACTGATTTAAAACTATTCTATATCTATGCATTTGCATAGGTAGATATATCTATTTGCACTGAGAAAAACTTGAACTCTCACGTTTTTGCTGATTGCTGATATTAGTCAAGACTTTGTGCTTGCCTACATTGGATTGCAGCTCCCCAGTAACCAACTAAGAAAACCTGAAAAGACCTTCCCTTTCTGAAGAAACAATCTCAGAACAAAGTGATGGACATAAAAATTCTACAGAATTATCATTCAGAAAATCTTGCCTAGCAAAAGGAAGTAACCCTAATTAATAACTTTAAGCTACAAATCCTGTGCTTGATTTCCTGGCGTATGACCTTTTTTAGCTTCAAAACACCGCTGTCAAGGAAAACCTTCAAAGCTGACACCTTCACAAATCTCAGAGGAGAAAGAGATTTGAAAATGCTGTGAGTTGTCTGCCACTTGTTCCCTGCACATAACTCGAGCACAGCTCTTGAGTAATCTCATGGATCTTCTCTCACGTCATCCGTCCACTGGTGGAAGCCCTTGTCTTTAAGGTACTACTGATTAAAGCAATGTAAATGAGCATTCAGCAAGACCTTGCATTCAGCGTTTTCAAGGATGACATACTATTAAAATATTATTCATTCAGTGTTGAAGAATTCCTTCTAAGAGGGACTTGGTAGGACGTGGGCAGGAAAAGAAGGCTCAGCGATGATCCTTTATACTGCCTCTTCATTAATGCTGTATATGAATCGGCATATATGAATAAGCTGCTGCTCACAGTCTGCTTACCACACCTCTAGACACCTACTGAAGAAATGCCATAACAACATATGCCCATGCAGGACAATGTTAAAAATTATCCGGTCCTGCGAAGGAGGCTCAGGGACAAAGTTACATGCAGAGATCAGACAGATCAGTGTTGTGAATTCAAGCTTTCTAATTGAATTGAGGTTTCTAAGAAAAAAAAAAATAACCCAAGCCAACACTGCAAGGATGCATTCAGAAGTCCACGGAATCCAGCTCCTGCCTGGAAGAATCCAGCACTGCTGCCTTTACACCTCATGTCGAAACTTTGAAGCCTATTTATATGCAAAGCTCCTATCAATGTCAAATGCCACCAACTCCAAAAGTGGAAAGGAATGAACTTTAATGCAATTTTGATTAGCAGAAAGCACTGCCTGTCAGCTTGAATAATTTTAACAATTATTTTCCGCTTACAAATGTTATGAAACACATAGAGGTGGACAAGGCGCTGGTAGCAGAAACTGCCTCGGCCTAGCTTACGTGCTAAAATGACAAAGATGTATCAGAAATGAGTGCAGAAAATGAAAGAGAGGGCAGTTTAATGAAGCCAAGACCCCCTCACAGTCAGCTGTTCAACTTGTACATGTTGGTGCGACTCCAGTGCCTGGACTGTGTGACACTACTTCACAACCAGACATGAGATTTAGCTCCGTGTTTACGTCTGTGCATTTTCCAACTTTCAATATTAAAACAGAAAAGAAAAGCTTGCAAGCAACATGCACAATTTCTCACTGTAAAGGTCAACCTTTCTATTGGGTATGAATGTGTGGAAGTGTTCAGTCTAGTAAACAATGTCTTTTTCACCTATTCGACACCATGCCAACAGAGAAGTTTGCTATGTAAAACAACAAAATATTGTGGACTGAGGTTTCTCTCATAAATTTAAGAAGGAAAAATATATGTAAAAAGGAGTTTTAATGCCTTTACTAGAGTTCATTAATCTTTTTTTCCTAGCACATAGGTATCAAATATCCACAGACATGAAGCATTTAACCGAGATGTCTAGGGCACATGTGAAGACACACTATGGCCCTGGTCCATATGAGTAAAGAGATAGAGAAATAGCCATCTCTCTGGATTCAGATACATGAACTTCAGAGAAAGCCCAAGCCAACTAGAGTCCTCACGTGAGCACCCCGAATAGGTGAAGAACCTCAGACCTACTCCCAGCCTCAGGTCAACCTCATCCAAGCAGTGATGTGTAAAGCACAAATGGCAATGATGCAGGGTGGCAGTGGACCTTGCAAGCACCTTCTGGTTTATGGGATACTGGCATAATTGAGTTGATATACAACATGGAAGAGAAGAGTGCTCAGGGATGCTGAGAACAGTGTCTAGCCAAAGCTACAGTTTTTATGGCTTCGGAGGCTGCACTGAAGCTGCAGAGAGTGCTCTTTACAAGCTGGGATTCACTCTTGGCCGTGGAAACTTCCAGAGAAACCACATGGGGAGAGCTGAAGCCATAACAGAGCTAATATTTGGAGGAGAGCTGGCTGGAACGGCTCTAGGAGGTGCTATTCCTGTTTTACGTAAGGACATGCTGCATCCCAGCAGTCCTAGTGGGGCTACGGCACAGTTATCTCCACCCGGAG
The DNA here is from genome assembly GCA_013400195.1 of Aramus guarauna. Classification (NCBI taxonomy): domain Eukaryota; kingdom Metazoa; phylum Chordata; class Aves; order Gruiformes; family Aramidae; genus Aramus; species Aramus guarauna. Next base: position 27,532 of record VXBL01002068.1, on the reverse strand, counting down.
TGTAAGATTATTCCAGCTTGGGCCAAACTCCAAGAGTGAAATGGTGGATTCATTTAGGGCCTAATCCATTATTCTATGCTTCTGCAGATCTTGCAGAAACTCCCTGGGACTCCTGATCTGCAAATCTGTTTTACAACAGTTAATTTGGATGCCTCCATGACTGACTGTCAGTCAGTTTATGCCTGACTTCAGCAATAATAGTAAATAGATTGAATTTTTCATTTTTCTTCTGTAAGGAAAAAAGAAATATTTGTATGCGTTAAGCACAAATTATCTGTAAATTCCTTCAGTTCCAAATGTTTAATGATCTTGGAATCTGGCAACACTGTAAAAGCATACCAGTATCTGGCAGCAATGGTGGGGTTGGAAAGTCTGTACAGAAAGCAAACCAACTAAAATGTAGAATATGAATCACATAACAAGGTTCATTTCAGAGACCTTCTGGATACCACAGAAAGAGCTAGTATTCCCTCTTCTAAATTTCTGCTTTAAAGTTCTAAACACCAGCTGGGGAGCTAGATGTGACCAGAACAGTAATCTATAGGAAAAATACCTGACTACCAAGAATGAAAAAACCCTCAAATAACTGTTTCAGAATGCACATAAAAAGGTAATTATACAGAAAGGAAAGAAACCTAAGTTATATCAGTCAGGTGTAGGCTAGATGGAACAGTTGATGCCATGAAATTTTATGTGTCTTCCCAAAACCCTCATGTGTGAGGAGCTGTGAATTATCATTCCTTTCCATCTTAGCTTTTTACAGCTTTTCACAAATGCCACTGCTACAGTGCTGTGACCAAAGCAAAGAAAGGCATGTCTGAAAGTGCTAAATGCTGTGCTCTTGCCCAAGTGAAATACTGTCAGCGTCCCTTGCTCAGGTGCCTCTTCTTAGCCCCATAAAATATTTACCAAATAAAAAAGTTGCTTTCACTTGACCAGTCCACCTTCCTTCTTCATTCATTATACTGATACAGTCCTTTTGAGAGATAGGGCAACACCCTTTATACACACCACGGATACGTCAAAGGAACATGATTCAGGTTGGAAAGCCACTAATTCCTTTGGTGTTCATGCACTGCAACACTGCTTTTAATCCTATGACCAGATAATGTTTTAAAGGATGCGGTTGCTTTATTTGGCACAACACTGAGCAGTGCTCAATAAGCAGGTGTACAATTTTTAATTTTATTCTCATGATGCAAGCCTTTTTCACTGAAAGGGAATTCAGACTTTGTTCTGAAGACAGAACTATTCATTTCTACCTGAGCATATTTATGCCCCTTATAACTTGTATGTTGAGATTCACAAATGTTAATTGATCTTTACAAAACACCTGTGACAAAAGAAAATATGACTATTTTTTATTTCTAAATGAAGAAAAAAACCCAGCATGGATAATCAAGGTAAAAATACCCAGGCGTCTTGGGTACCCAGAGCACACCGTGAGCTGAAAAATTCCCTTGCTGTGATCTGCTCTCAGTGGTACAAATAGCTGACCATGATGGTTTGCAGGTGCACCGAAACTCTTTGAGTAAACATCTTGCTGTCATGGATTTGAGACATGACACAGGAGGAGAACGCCCAAATACTGAGAAAGAGCCTTTATCGTGATTACAATGGTGCAGAAAAGAAGCATTCTTGTAAAAGTCCCTCATCGATAATCTAAGGGCACATTTGATACAGTGCGACCCACTGGCCAAAGCTGAAATAACAAGGTGAGGCAACACGGTCATTTTAAAAAGCCACACAGGAAAACCATGCAAGGCAAAGGTAAAGGTGATAAAGCAGCACGCAGGCTCAGATGGAAAGTTGTTATGCGTTCAGTGGGATAAAAGATGCCTGTCTCAAATGGGCTTGTGTGATCATCCAGGCATGACTCGGTCACTCCCGCCTGAGCTCTGGCATTGCAGGACCCTGGGGATCTGCGGGGACCTCTAACAACACTTCCATTGGCCTTTAGTCATCTCCTACCTGACTTAATTTTTTCATTTTCAGAAAGCTTAATTTCCGCACAGCAACTTCAAGCCTAGATCCAGATATGATTCTCCTGTGATATGAAGGCATTCCGAACAAAGAATGAAATCATGGTGCTGGTGAAGTTAGTGGAAATCTTTAACTTTCATTTCAGCCAAGATTTTATGTCACTGTTTGGGGCTGGCCTTGGCAAACTCCACACGTGAACAGCTAAGTAATGGAAGACACCTCCCTGAACAACACAGAAATTAAATGCAGATGGTAAAAGGAAGCTCTGTCAGGCCTGGGAGAATAAAAGATTTTCATAAAATAGCCTCCTCATTGGAAAACAAAGGTAAATATAATGATGTCTGTGGCCTTATTGTATTAATTTTCCAGTTATTTGGATGGTTTTGCTTTAACTCCAAATATATTAAGTTCACATGTTCAGTTATTTTCCAGCTTTTATTCCACTGCTGTGATATTTTCAGTTCTAATAATTTAAATTCACCGTGTTTTGTCTGGACTTGCAAATAATCTAATTAGGGAAACACAAACAATCCCAGTGACTTATATAACTTAGCAACCATCATCACTTCTGAAGTTCAGCTATTCACAATGAATTACTCACAAGACATTCACATGGAAAACTTGTTTTGAAGAAATACACAAATCATTTCAGACATCCAATCTCAGCGCTTCATAATCAGCTCATAACGGAAGCAGACACAATTAGACTAATTGTTCATTATAAATTATTCACTCAGCTCTACACTTGCTAATCTAATGTCAATTGATGTTTACGTGTGAAAGGAGGAAGAAACTGCACTTTGTAGACCGACTAGCTTCAGACATGGTATACTGTTTGTTGTGATTTATGACACCTTCACATCAGCAGTTGCCTGAACTATAAATTGAGCTGAATCCCCATTCACAATCCCTGACGCCTGGAGGTGATACAGCTATGACACGCCGATAGAAACTCCAGATCCCGAACACATTATAGCTAAATAAAATGTGCCTAACTCGGTAACTTAAAGGATAAATTGGCTTCAAAGGTTATTCTCTCTTCTTCTTGCCAGTGATTAATAGCTACTTTTTTCCAGCAAGTTGCTACTATTTTTTGAAACCTGATTTGAATTAAGAACAACCTCCCAGAGGGGATGAAGAGCAAAGCTGTCTTCTCTAGGAAGACAGTTGTCAGAGTTCAAGTAACAAGTCCTGCAGGCATTCAAAACGGTAGAGAAAACAACAGATCAACTGGAAAGTACTGTGCGTAAATAGACTGGGTAGGCTATTTATTTTATTTATGCATATAAATAAATCCATATGCATATGGAAATTAAAACAGTAGTTGGAACCCTCTGCAACATGTTATTTAGCCTGTCTTTCACAGAATTTTTTTACAAACAAACTAGGAAGAAGAGGCTCTGTGAGGTTAGTTCCCAGTCACAGGGCTTCTTCACTTTTCTTCGAGATGTTCAAGATCATTATTAGTCTGACACATTGAACTCGAAAGTTTTCTTGGAACACACAAAAAAACATTAAGAAAGAATGTCTTTATGAGTGGGCTTTATGAAACACCCAAGCCTACCTCGTACATCTCATATTACCTATGGCTGGAACAGGGAGTGGGGGACAGCAGATAAGAGAATCCAGCTTCAAGTTCAAAATAACCTCCCTCTCCTCTGACCTGGGCAGATGACAAAAGAAAATTTGAAACATCCTAGTGAAGTTTGGTTTATCAGCTTAATGGCTATTTCGCCACCGATAGAGTAATCCTGTCTCGCTCATTGCTCAGAAGGTTAACAACAGATAGATACCATGGTTTGTTAAATAGAAAATATTCTTTATAAAAATTTGCTCTATTCGTTATCTCCCCCGCACAGAGAGTGGAGGGAGCCTGGAGGGTGCTGATAAAAAGGATTGTGCTAGACAAATGAATGGAAAGGTGCTGTGCCCAACCTTTAAAACTTGTCACTCAGACTAAGCAATTCATTGTGCAGATAAGCTATTTCTATGGAGGCCGTTTAAAGGGGGAATGCTTGAATACTCTTCTTTTACAGGAAGGGTAGAGAAGAGAATTGAGGCACATTTGAGGACGATGTGGACTGAATACAAACTGTGTGGCCAAATGTCAAGATATTGTTTGTATCATCACTATTCCCCTTTTTAGCATAGACCTCACCTCTCAAATGAATTAATCATTCTTTAGTCACTTCATACCAAGCTGAAATGCTCATTTCTTGAAAATACTATACATTTTTAGTGGCATGACAAAGAGGTTTTTATAAGTTCAACTGTACCTTTCATAAAGAATATGCATCACATATTCTGAAGAGCCCGCTTCACAGATGCATTCTGACCATGGTACGTAATTTTCTTCACATAAATGTATTAAAGGTGTATATTGCAGACCCGTGCAGTGCAGGATCAGACTTTGCCCTTTGCTGGACTCATCCACTGTATTCAAAGCACTATGCAGAATTTGACTTGCTGTCTAGTCTGCAATATATGAAACTTGAACACTTCTCTCCAATAATTGTAAAGTACCAGTGACAAGTCATTTCAGACTTCAGATCTTCAGCAAGGTAACTGCAACAAAATTACTGAACACCAGCTATCACTAGAAAAGGATCTGACCTAAGATCTTAGCAAGAACACCTAGGAGTAAATAATATTTGCAGCATCTGTAAGATCTCTTTTAAATGCAACCTTCCAGCAGATCTTTAAAGACATTTTTTTCAGTTCCTCTGAAGCTACCTCAGATCTTTCACAAAATAAGTGATTATGCACATTCAGATGTATTCAACGCCTACTTGCTACATATTTGATTTTCTTTTCTGTTCTCAAAACCATACTGCCTGTTCTGAATCTGCAAAGACCGTGAGCACCTTCATTCAATCTCTGCTGTTTACAGATATCCAAACCGCAGCCTTGCTCCATCCCTTGAAGTCAATGGCAAGACACTGAATTACGGAGACTGTATTTAGCCAGCCTTGTACTGATGTGCTAACACCCACAGGAAAAGGCTATTCCTTCGGCAAAGAGAGTCTTCATCTTGTGAAATCCTCGTACCACGTGGGACTCCCCTTACTATAAATAATGAGGCTATTCACAAGCATAAGAATGTGCAAAGGAAAAGCATATTTCAGGACTAGAAGTAACAAGATGCATGCTCTTTACTAGTAAAGTATTTTGAAGAGAGAAAATGGAGTGGCACATGATTAACCTCTGAAGAGCTATCCTCCGCCTGCCTTTGTAGTTACAGCCGCATACTTTCCTGACTTTGGATGTACACGATCAGCAATGTCCCTGTCCGCACTTTCTTGTCTTCAACAGTCTGGTGAATATAATCTGTTTCTTTCACATTTATTGTCACTTCCACTTTCTGGCTTATATGGATGAACTCCTTTATCCATTCTTGTAGTTCTTGTCTGCTTTGCACCAAAAAAAAATATGATCCAGGAACCTGAAATGATTCAGTTATGTTATTTCTTCTACATTTTCCTTTTGCTTCTAAACCTCCAACTCTTTGCAAGAAAAAATACTTCATCCTTTAATATTTTTTTGTAGAAAAAGACTAAATTTAGCAGAACAGTTTCTAATATCATAATACGTTTTATGTCTAATAACAAAGGATTCATTTTAGATGCTGAAAAGCAAATATACATGCAGTGAGACAAAGAGAGCTTATTAGGTGTCTTTCAGTAGTTCTACCATGACTGTACATAAGAACCTCCCAGTCTATTCTCACAATCACCCTGTGAGGAAAATGAGTATTGTTCCTACTTCAGTTAGGGATCCAAGATCCAGAGGAAATATAAAGGTATTTGTATGATGTAGTTTGGTATGCTTAATCTTCCTGAACACTCAGCACAGAGAGACAGCCTTTTTTCCATAAAGCAAAACAAACACCCAAGTTAGGATCCTGCTTTGCATTGTCCCTGAAGAAACTTTTGTCTTCCCTCAGGAAAATTTGTACTTCCTGAAGTCAGCATTTAAGTCTGGTGCCTAGAGCAAGGTGCTGAGAATATACTAAGTGCCAAAAATCACCATCCCAAAACCGAGAAGAAGCCAAAGATGAAACCAAGATTTCTTTGCACGTCTTCTGTATGTCTGGTTTGGTTTGCTAGCTCTTTACCTCGGGAACCACTGGGTGATGTTGTCTGTCACCAGTCCTGGTCCATGTCCCGTAATAATACAAACAATAAATAGTGGGCCTATCAAAGCAGAAAAATGTAATTTTCAGAAATGCAAGACAGACAGATGTGTCTAAGGGACCTGGAGCAATCCCATACGGATTAGCCTTAAATGCAGGAAGAGATGGAGAGATTTCTGGAAAAAAAAAAAAAAAAGAAAAAAAATATCTCCTTTCTAACTTTGCAGAGCTTATTTCATAAAATAGATCACAGAATGGTTCGGGTTGGAAGAGATCTCAAAGATCACCTAGTTCCAACCCCCCTGCCAGGGCCAGGGACACTCTCCACTAGACCAGGTTGCCCAAAGCCCCATCCAACCTGGCCTTGAACACTTCCAGGGAGGGGGCAGCCACAACTTCTCTGGGCAACCTGGTCCAGTACATCACCACGCTCACAGTGAAGAATTTTTTCCGTATATCTGATCTAAATCTACTCTCCTCCAGCTTAAGGCCATTACCCTTTGTCCTATCACTCCATGCNGTAAACAGTCCCCTCCAGCTTTCCATGTAGGGCCTTCAGGTACTGGAAGGCTGTTTTAAGGACTGGTTCTTGCTGTACTTGTGCTCCTGCTCCTGCGGAATGATGCAGAAGCAGGGCATCTTTCCTAATGCCTCCTAGACCTTTGGGAGTGATCTAGATGGCTGGCAGATGGTGGACGATGACCCTAGAAGCGTTGAAACAAATATTTTCAAAGCTCTACATACACAATAAAGAGACACAGAAAGGTTGTATCTTGGACATTTGTAACACTGTGATCATTTAAGAATAGCCATCCACTTTCAGGCAATTATATCAATCATTCTATTATTTATTGTACATTTTCCAGTAATTAATTCACATCTCTGTTGGTAGGAAACTGTCTATGTAACAAAAACCCTGGCTCTGCAGGGAGTTTAGCATGGAAGTCTGTTCATAGACAAAACCTGCAGACAGCCTTCTAATCTCAGGAGCAACTTTGGTCTTTCAATTATTTCACTGCTAAACAGGAAATTAATTTTCAGAGCTTCAGTAATTTTATCTGTTTCTTCCAAGAAGTGTTGTTGGATTGGCTTTTCTAACTTAAAATAACCAATTAATTCCTTTGTGCATCATGGCATCAGTAGAACTTTGGGTTTAGGATTTTTTTTTACTGGGATGAATCTATTTAGGAATATTCACATGTATGTGTGTTGACTGCCTTACAATGGATCAGTTAGATATTACTGGAGCATCCAGGTCTGGGTGCTAAATGATCGCTTGAGGAAATGAAGGTTGGGGTGAAAAACTGAAGAAATACTGAGACTTTCTAATGTAGGTCTAAATAAGCTATGATAACCCACTCATTCTGGACTAAAGTAAGGTACTCTATATATACAAAACATAGCAAAATGAGCTTATATTTAAAGTACTTCACAGGAAGAATGTCACTAGTGCTTCTGCAGTGGGTCACCCACAGGAAGGTACAAAAGGCTTACGTGGCCATATGACACGTACTGTAACTTACACAGTTTTTACAGCAGCAAAGTGTCTGCTCCTAAGGATACAGCAAATCCTCTCAAGACTGTTCTAGAAATTTCTTCCGCAGGCTCAAAAAGCTGTTTTCACCCTCCCTTCCCACATAGAATAACACTACTTTTCCCAGAGAAGGAGTCATCCAAGCTACTGTCTTTCCAGATTGGTAGGAAGGGGATACTGAAATCATTTGGCTTGCTGGTGAAGCAAGGTGTCACTTTACATTGTGCTGCGCCTGAGTGGCAGTGCCGTACTGAAATACTGCTTGCTTGAATGCCAAAATGCAAAGCGGAAGCATCCAAACCAAGATTTTTTTGCACGTTTTCAGAGGACTCGTGAACTGAGCCAAGTCTCCAAATTAAGCTGGATTTCTGTGAGCAGCTTGGTTGAAGGTGAGAGGGCTTCCTCACATCTGGCTGGATGCAGAGGATTTAACAGAATAAGAGAACTAGGAGCTGTGCTTTTTGGAAACTCCCCACTTCTCCCACGCTTCAAAGGGCTCTTCCCTTCTGCTGGCCCCAGCCAGGACAGCCCATGTCCCTACCACATCTGAACCAGACGGCTCGGTTATGCCAGTGCTTCATTCCTTCCCATTCCCGTGAGTAAACCTGCAAGAAATAAACGTGAAGGCCCAGCTAAGCAGCCCTTCCACAACTGTCCCAGATGAGAAACAGTGTCCAGAGCACTTAATTCTCAGTTGCCAGATGACAGCCAGGCATCACCCAACCCTCTGATAATTTCTAAGTGTGTTCCGCTACCATATATAAGATTTTTTAGCATTGAAGTATGCTGCTGTTATTACTCTATGTATATTTGTTCCTGTTTCTGCTGGCCAAACTCTTGGTTGCTGCTTGCTAGGAAACCCAAATGAAAGCTGGCAGGAAATGGTCTTTTGAATAAACCAAACCTGATCAGAAATCACCCATGCTCTGCCTGTTTTGTCTGGCTGTGTAAGAGAAGACTGACAGAAAACATCTGAGCTGAGTCTCTTCTTTGTCTTTGGTGCCAATTAAATTAAACGAAGCCTACAATTCTGATAGTTGGGCAGGGATTATATTAATGGATCTGGAAATATAAAGTGCCTTGTGGGAAGTCCATGAGCTTTTAGGCCCTGGCTGTGCTTAAAATGGACACATCATTATATGACCATTAGATATACAGTTGACTTTCAGATGAAAGTCAGTCAAGAGAGTGGGGGTCCAAACTCCTTCATTATCAGCTCAGCACCCAGTGTTACTGTGTAATTATTTTTACATTCAGAGCACTACGTGGAATGGAAAACCATATTTCATAACGCCCTTCAGTAGTTAATGGATGTGATTGAGAGATGTTTCTTCAGTGGGGCTTTCGGCCTTATCATACTTGATCTATTTTTTCACTATGTTCCAGGGGAATGCTTTTTGGCATTTGTCAGCAAAATTTCAAATATCTCTTTCCTACAGTTCAGTATCAGAGGACATGATTCAATTTCTTCATTATAATAAATCTCCATCTAACTGAAAAGCCTGGCAGGAATATATGGTACTTCCCTGCTCTAAACAAAATTGGTGGTTTTCAGCTCACCTGTCCTCATGATTTTCTTGTTATTATTCATCTATATTATCCAGAGGAGAAAGCTTTGAATAAAACAATTTCAAGATCTTAAGATGCCTTGCACATAAAAACAATTGGAGCCAGCTGCAAACAGTCATTTGAGTTTCCTGGTATTTCAGGTTCCTGACTGATTAATCAGAAAATGAATCGCTTGATATTTTTACCTAATTGTGCCCTACTAGTCTATTAGTACAGAACATACATCAGGGGTTAAACAGTGCTGGTGTTTAAAACTGACATACCTGCTCCTTCCTCCTCCTCACTGAATCCACTGATATTTTACTACCTGATCCCATGAGTGCTCAGTAAAACCCAGTAGTTACTGAATTTATCCCAGAAATTTAGTATTTTTCCATCTTTTATGATCACCGTTTTTATTAGGGTTTTAAATGCTAGTTTTTATACGCATAAACAGAACTAGAGAGAATGGCTCCTGCTACCAGGCAGAGGAAAATACACAAAATGGAAGAATTCAGCAGAGTTTGATTCTGATAGTAAAAAACTGAGAAGATGCTACAAAATTTTCAGTGATTGCGGGGTAATTTACTGTTGTCTAATCTATCATTTTTTAATGTATCTATCTTAGGTACTTCCACAACTCCCACATCTACCTAGTGCCTTAGTTATCTGGTACAGGTCAGTGCCCGGCTCGGGTAGGTATGAGAGCTCTCTGCCAGTGAGGGTTAAGAGTCCACCCTGGGTAGAGCTGTTGCAAAGAGGAGATCACTCTTTCAAAAAGCAACCAGCATGGCAGTTAGCAGATAGGACACAAACTCAGGCAGTGGCACTGGGAGATGTTCACCTTAAAGCAAAGGAATATAAGCTCCTCTTTAAGTCTAACGTAAGAGTATATGTAACTCTGAGGCTGTAGAAGAAGCTGGGGAAGTAAAACCTTTCTGCTAGAACTACTTTTTCTTCCAGGTTTATTTACATATATTGTGCTAAGAAAACAATTATTTTCCTGCAAAATAAACAGTGGTGATCTTTTTTTTTTTGCACAGGCAATTCCATTTATTCAAATCAATGACACATATTCCTTAAGCTATTAATTTCTAGTGAAGTAAACCTATTTTTTGCCTTGGTCAGAAGTTTCTTAGCTCCATTCTTCTGAGATAAGGGTTGAAATTATTCATGTTGCTTTGCCATATGGCTTTTCTGTGGGTGAAGCTTCAGTTAACCCTCGTTTTCTCATTAGCACATATGGCCCCTCCTCTTCGCTCCTCCCTCTTCTTTTCCTGATTGCATGCTTTTCAACCCGATACTGTTACAATTTCACCTGATGGTAAACAGGCTTCTTTTGGTATTAAATTCTGGAAATCATTTATAACACAGGCTGCCAAGGGTCACCTAACAAGAATGCAGGTGATCATCTGGTTATTTATCTTGGCTGTAACTTATCGTAAAGGGTTAGAGGAATACCCACTCTGTTATATTTGAACTCTAGAAAAGGAGGAATGGGCAAAAGTATGACTACGAAAGAAAATTATAAGCCACCGAGCCCTGGTTTATCTTTTCAAAGTCCCCATCTCAGATCCTTTACTGATTGTGGTTTTGTTCAGCTCTGATTTTAGTTCCAGGGCTGCAACAATACACGTGAATTGTCGCCCTGAGACCAAAGCGAGGGAGCAACCTAATATTGATACTGGATTCAGGCATTCTGCTTGCAAGAATTAAGGCTGTAGCAAACATTAGGATACAATGCTGGATTTTTGTCAGAATTATAAACAGCTTGTCATGAATGTATTAAGTTTATTAAAACCCATTTCCTGATGTCTGCTAGTAATGCACTAAGACAATCTGTTGATTGTACCACATAGGTTACAGCAAAACGGTTCATCGTCCTAAGGCAGGGATAAAATCTTTTAGGAAAAGAGGAATGAACATTATTTCAGTTTTTAGTTATAGATGGCTGAAAAATGAATTTAATATAAGCCCCTTCTTTTTGTATTTGCTACTTGGCCTTAGGAATCATTTGATTTCATTTCTACAAAATATGCTGGCTGACATTGTTTAGAAAGGATTTTATGTGATCATATTCTTGCCCATAGCTTGCTCATTAACTGTCTCAGGCCAGCCTTGCTTTTGGCATTCTTTGCTTATAATTTGCTGTTTATACAGTGCTGCTACCCTCTTAAATCCCAGGGCATTCATTTGGTTGTCTCCACCATCCAATCACACTTATAAGCAAAAGGAAAAGGACTTGAGTAAGTTTTACAGAAGTGAAAATTCATGCAAACACAGTCATTTGAGAATTCACAACACTTTCAGGGCAAACACATATTGGCATGATTAATTTTAAATTTTTTAATGAATGTTATTGCTAAAAAATTTGCGGCTTATATGAATATTCATGGGAGCAAATAAACTTTCAAATACCAGACTGAACTAATTTCATTAGAATGTATTTTCATAATGGCATTTTGAAGTAGTTTCACAGCTCTCATGTAAATTATTTAATTTTTTTAAAGCATTATTAGTTCCCTCTCCATCTGCTAGTACAATGATATATCACTGGTACTCTGAATAATACTGAATAAAGTAAAGTTATCATAACTACTCTTAAACTACATACAAATAAGAGACCTGCATATATTCTACAAGGCTAGGTATAGATTTGTATGGTGTTTTGGGGAATGTAACTATAAAAAGTTACTTCTGCACGTTAGTAACCAAATATATTGGTTCGTCAAAAAGATGAGATGGTGGATCATGTAATCCCAAGATAAACTTGACTTACAGAAGAACTGTACTGTCAGAGAACATCTCCCTTTACCCCGAAGTTTATTTGTGGGGTCTGAACCTATTGACTGAGGTAAGCCAGCTGACTGTGCCTTACACACTTTAGTGAGCAGCCACAGTCTGCTTTGCCAGCAGATTCGTGGGATGGCAACCTGAAAGACTGAGATGAAAACTAGCATCTGGGAGCTCCCACTTTCACCAGCACATCTGATTCCAGAGGAGGACGTTTGTTAAGAGGCCAAGATGCTGAGGGGAGTCTCCTTATACTGTCGTATAAGGCAGCAGAGTTAAGATGGCAAAACTTTTCAGTGGAGATCTGCAGTACGATTGAAACTGATTGGACATTTCTGTTAGAGCTTCTATAGCCTTAAGTTAGAAAAAACTGAAAGGAGGCTCACAGGACTGTGTTTGCTAGCGCTGGTCTCTTCACAAGAATCCAAATGTCTATGCACCCTCCTGTTTCCAAAAAATACAAATACAAGGTACAGAATTCCTCCAATATGACCATAACGATGCCTATGTGGGTTTGTAAGGCTGAAATCTCTCACATGCACAGCACAGCTCTGTTGCTGGAGCCAGCAGAGCATGTGGTGCCAACAGCAGCCATTGCCCTATGTGCAGCCTGGCAGCAGGAGGGTGATGGCTCCGACCCTTCCCGTTGCCTTCGCAGCAGAGGTCTGCAGGTGGCAGAAGGGCCGGGTGGTGTGCCAGCCTCGGGAGGAAGGCTCTCACACCCTCACAGCCTGCTGCTATGGTCTGTCTCTTTTCAGCTGCTTTCCCTAGCCTGACTGCTCCACATTTTTACCTGATCAAAATTCTCCATTCTTACCTTCAGCTTGCTCTCCCCTTCCTTCTCTCCTCTGGCTTCTGTATTTCAGGTTTCTTATCCCAATAAGGTGAGGGGGAGATAAAGCAGTGTTTCAGATGAAGAAACCTCCAAAACCAGGTACATGTTATGAAACAACACAAATCAGAACCCACTCTGAGCAGTACTAATAACCCAGTCTGGTAATCCACATCAACTCTTACCAGGTAACACCTGGTGGTTCTGAGGATTTATTTGTTGTTCCGAGTTAAAAGTACAGCCGGGTTTGTCATGATGCTGCTTGTCTTGGTCAGATGATAGACTTTCATATGGTTATTCCCGGTTTTGGTCTTTCTCTTGTGGGTCACATTTGTTCACTCACTGAGCTCCACTTAGGCCCATCTTTTCGCTATCCGTACATAAGCCAATCCTTTGCCAATTACGATGGCTTCCTTAGTGAATGGATCTATTTCATACAAATAATTATAGACTGTATTTTGATCAGCATTTCTCTTATTGATTTGGAGACATCACAGAATCACAGACTGGTAGGGTTTGGAAGGGACCTCTGGAGATCATCAGCCCCCCTCCTAAAGCAGGATCACCTAGAGCAGGTTGCACAGGATGGCATCCAGGCAGGTTTTGAATATCTCCAGAGAAGGAGACTCCACAGCCTCTCTGGGCAGCCTGTTCCAGTGCTCGGTCACCCTCACAGTAAAGAAGTTTTTCCTCATGTTCAGATGGAACTTCCTGTGTTCCAGTTTGTGCTCATTGCCCCTTGTCCTGTCACTGGGCACCATTGAGAATAGTATGGCCTCATCCTCTTGACATCCACCCTTTAGATATTTATAAGTTTTGATGAGATCCCCTCTCAGTCTTCTCTTCTCCAGGCTAATCAGACTCACCTCTCTCAGCCTTTCCTCATACAAGAGATGTTCCGGTCCCCTCATCATCTTTGTAGCCCTCCACAAAATAGATTTACCTCCTCAGAAAGTTGCTTAGAACAGGTTTTGCAAAGAGCATGTGCATTGCTTCAACAAATAGCTCACAACTTTCCTGTCCCTGTTTCTCCTTTCCATAGTACTGCATGAAATTCTTCAGTGAAACTATCTTAGCTGCAAACAGCAATAGAAGGCCAGTAGCTTACGGTTAAGACTGCTGTAAGCTTTTCGGGAAGGGCTTGAAGTGTGGAATAGAGTTGGTAACAGCTTTGTGGAAAATTCTGACGATGTCTCTGTTGTCAAGGCCAAGATAGTGTCCTTATAGACACTGGCTGCTACTATAGGTTTTTAGAAGATGTAGGTCATGGATTAGGCCAACAAGATGAGCATCTACTTGCATGCTACCTAGCTCTCCATCCTCAACAGCTCCTCGCTCCCAGCTGATACTGTGGCTATTGACATCCTAGTCATTTGTGCACTTATTTCTAGACTGCCATCAGAGCCCTGTTCAGCATTTTCAGATCTTGCTGTGAGTGTTGGTCATAAAGAGGAACTTTAAGCATGTTGACTTGCTCAGATTCAGGTAAAAAATTGAGCAAATTATTCTTTCTAGATCTGTTTGATTAAATTGTACTGGGTGGACCAAATGATGTCAAGTAAATTTTTCTGGTAGTTGACCAGGTTTAGTAAGATGCAAGTCAAGGCTGTACCAGCAGGAATGAAATTAGAGAAGAGGATCAAAAGGCCAGTGGGAAAAAAAAATTACAGTGAGTCAGAAAGAACACTGATAAAGAAACTAAATAGATACAGAAATTAGTGTCACCACAGATGAGAACTGAGGACTTCAGTAAGATGATGCATATAAACATGGCATAAATTAGAGCATCTTGGCATTTAATAATCTGCTGGCTTTGATATGCTAAAAATATTGAAACTGTTCATCTAACAAGATTTATAAATCTTTATTATTGAAAAATTCTATCATCTTCAGGATGATGTTAGCTCCTTAGGATATAGCATCTGGCAAATTAGGATGCCAGATGTTTCTTGTTTTTCATTCTGGTAATAGCAGTAAAGCTACTTTCTGAACAAAAATTCAGTGCAGAAATGTGCCATATTTGCACAGAAGCTTGTAGATAACAAAGCTGAGAGAACTGACAGACCTGGAGGTGCTTTGTAGTATTTATCAATATCTGTTATAAGGTTTTTTGCACTACAGTGTATTGTGTTGAATGTAACTAGGCATATGCCCAATTCCCTCCTCTGGCTTCTGTATTCAAGTCTCTTATCCCAATAAGGGATAGCTCAATAAGGGATAGCTCACAATGACTGTTTTACTATCCTTTACTCATGATGATATGAAGGACTCTAGGAGACAGGAAAATGTTAAAGAGGAGAAGAAAATGAAGGGAGTCTGTTTTGCCCGAAAAGTCACCCTCTCTTGGAGGGGGAAGGCAGTTGTTTAGGTCAGCCACACTGAAACTATGGCACATCCACACAGAGGTTTCCCTGAAGAAAACCCATGTATCTCTGGGGTGATAATTCATCAGGGAAGACAAAAAAAAAAAAAAAAATTCACTGAGGACTTGTTATCTGAAAATACACCTTTCTAACACAGTTGTTTATAACTCTCAATAAGCAGTATAGAATCATAGAATCCAAAGGTTGGAAAAGACTTCTAAGATCATCAAGTCCAACTGTCGACCCAACACCACCATGTCTATTAAACCATGTCCCGAAGCGCCATGTCTACATGTTTTTTGAACACCTCCGTGGATGGTGACTCCACCACCTCTCTGGGCAGCCTGTTCCAATGCCTGATCACTTTTCCTAATATCTAACCTAAGCCTCCTCTGACGCAACTTGAGGCTGTTTCCTCTTGTCCTTTCCCAAGTTACTTGGGAGAAAAGACCAANTCCCAAGTTACTTGGAAGAAAAGACCAACACCCACCTCACTACAAACTTCTTTGAGTTAGTTGTAGAGAGCGATAAGGTCTCCCCTCAGTCTCCTCTTCTCCAGGCTAAACAACCCCAGTTCCTTCAGCCGCTCCTCATTAGACTTGTGCTCCAGTCCCTTCACCAGCTTTGTTGCCCTTCTCTGGACTTGCTCCAGCACCTCAATGTCTTTCTTGTAGTGAGGGGCCCAAAACTGAACACAGCCCTCGAGGTGCGGCCTCACCAGTGCTGAGTACAGAGGGACGATCACTTCCCTAGTCCTGCTGGCCGTACCATTTCTGATACAAGCCAGGATGCTGTTGGCCTTCTTGGCCACCTGGGCACACTGCTGAGTACTTTGGTTTAAGGAGGAGTTTTAGCCATGATTCACCTCACTGGTCACAGGTTCACGAACAAAAAATTGCCAGGACCAGAATTCAGTTGGCTGACCAGAGTAAGCTGGGTAGAGGCACGAATCATTGCAGGTCTGGGGTTCTGCCTCCGCCGGGAGCAGGGAGGACTACTGAATCCTACGTAGGAAGAAGACCTGACATTAAAGAAAGAAACTCAGGGAGCTCAGAAGAAGAGGTATGGCCAGATCTTCACCCATGCTGTGCAGATCTAGTAATTTAACACACTCAGCTTATGTTTTTGTTGATGGCATGGGTTAAACTTTTCAGAAATGTCTAATGATTTGAGGTTTTTCTGTTACTAGATACCCAAACGCAATTCAGTGAAGGAGTAAGATTTTTAGAAAGTGCTCAGAACCTACCCACTGAAGGGAAAGTCTTGGCACTGGGTACCCAGAAATTTGAATATATCGGTCATGTCTGAAAAGCTTTGCTAGTGTGGCTGGGTGGTAATGTTAGAATAGTGTGGTACTAGGTATTCTTATGAGTCTTCCCTGGGAATCCTTGAGGGAAAGGCTTTCCAAGTCAGATGGGTCACTCTTCTCTTTCCAGTTCTGATCAAGCTTACAAATAAAAACCTTGGCTGATTTATACAAAAGTTATTTCCACTTAATTTAAAGATTTTTTGAGCTACTATAAATGCATCTCCCTAGCCATCTGCACGAGACAGTAAGTATCAGCCTTGCACCCTTTCTGTTCTTATCTGTGACTCCCTCTTGATTCCTCTCTTTATATCCACCCTTGTTGGCTTGACAGGTCTCTTCAGCAGTATCTGTGTTGTTCTCTGTTATTGACTCCAGACTAACATTTTGTCTGAAACTTTGTTACTCTTTCATGTTTCTTTATTCCCCATCCTCTGAAAAATGTATTTCGGACTCTATTGAGTCCTGTTTTCACTAAACCCTTATTGAAGTGAATAGAGTCAAAGTAAAATAATAATAGAAATACGTATGAAAGATACTATAGAAAATAAGGTGAAATGGTTTCCCTCTTCAGTAGTCCATTCAACGCTTTTACAGTGACTATGAATAAGTATCTGACTGAAATTTGTCTTTGAGGTTAGTTCAGTGTGAAAAGTCCTATTATTTAATCTGCACAAATGCAGTTCTGTTCTGACAGTGGACTCGATAAAGGGTTTCCATTTTTGTTGTGGCTTTGGTTCGCGTGTGCTGTTTAGAAGAGAAATATCTTTTACTGAGTACCACCTGCCTTGCTAAATCCAGCTCAAATCTGTAAGTCAAGCTGTCCTCTTTCCTCATTTATCATAATCAGTTAACAGTTTAAAGTTGTGCAAGCCACCTTTGCAATCTCTTTATTGTCTTCTCCTGGGAGATATCTCTATTACTATCAAATGCATAGCCAGCCCCAATGTGTCATCAGATTCGGTTCCCACTTGTATCTGTGACCGACTGACTTCGCCAATTTACCTGGCGTTACTCTTCACAGCCCTACATTGTGCCACAGAGACAGACTCATAGCTGTATGTTTTGCACTGGTGATTTGGAAGAGAGAAGCCAGCTCTGTCTCCCAGCGCTTGCTAACCCTTCTGCTCCGGCACAGGTAAAATGCTGGCTAGGTGAGGTTGCAGACACGGCTCTGATTTACCGTGGGGAACGACTGCTGGGTAGTCAGCAAGTCTGATAGAATGACTTAACAGAGTACAACCCTACTTGGTTCAAAAAGGAATTAATTTGCACATAAACATGCTAGTCAAAGGTGCCAGCAAGTATCAGAAGAGAGCTCTTCTGGAAGTGGAAGTAAAAATATTACAAATCTGAAAAAGAGTCAAAAAAACTTTAGAGCAGGTTCCTCTCTGCAGATACATAGGTCCAAATAACAAGCTGAGAGTGTCTGCTTATTATTCGAGTGACAGGTTAAATATTTATGATGTAACAGTGACATTTCCACTCATGTCAGTTGGACAGTTTCATTCCAGTTTCTGCATATATAGATTAATACACATAGCAGTCGTTCCATGTTTTCTCCTATCTGTCATAAGTCTAATGCATTTTTATCTCTCTAAAAATGATATTCCAGTTAGCAGAAGAACACTTCTCCCTGAATTGCTTATCGCTTCCTGACATAGCTTAGACAAAATTGCTGTAAGAGTTTCAAGGACTCATGGTCTAACTTCATTTAACTGCAAAATAAGTGTAGGAAACATTGCTGCCCAAGAAACAATTCTAAGAAGATATTTGAAAAACTGTGAAAATCACCTCTTTGTGCAAGCTAGCACATTCATAAAACCAAAACTTTGGCTGCTTCAAACTTCAGTATCGTTAACTCTATGACTGAGAATTTAATTTTTTAAATATTTCCATTTATCTTGTAGTAGTTGCTCTGGGGACACACATATAACAGTAGAGGGAATTCACTACCCAGTACATTCCATTGAGAATACACTCAAGCAAAAATAACGGGCTACATCATACAATCCCCTCCTAACAAGGAGTCTCATCCTAAATACGGCAAACATCCTTTACTTTCTGTGTTTACAATGAAAACTGAGAATGTGCTGTGTTCCCCACTAGCTAGCTGGTGCTCTTTCTCAGAGTTAAACGAAACGCACACTCTAAAATGTACTTTAATTTACATAAAATGTCAAATCAGATACTGCCCTAGGCAGCCTGCTCCAGCTGACCTGCTTGAACAGGGCGGATGGACTAGATGGTCTCAGAGGTCCCTTCCAACCCCAGCTACTCTGTGAGTCTGTGAAACAAATTACCAGTTATTACCTGGGAAACGATCACAGAGCGTTTGGTGTTCCCTTAATGAAGACTCTAGTCTTGGTGGTTCAAGCTGCCAGGTGGAAAGCACGAGGGAGTACATTGCCTTGATGAGCTCACTTTTGAATCAATTTGTTACTTTCTTTTCTGAGGCAGCTTTAAAGCCCAGCGTGATGTTTACTTTATGGCTGCCCTATAGTATATGCATGTGCAATGGCCTGTGCATTGCTTGACGGATTGCAGTCTCAGGGCTCCACTTCCCTCGGGCTGACACAGGCTGCAGTAAGGGATGAGGGGAAGTTAATGTGAGTTCAGACTCTGGGTAAGAAAATCCATTTTCTTTTTATTATATACCCTTGCTGACTAAATAAGGTGTTACACCTTGAAAGAAGTATATTGAAGAAGAAAAAAAGGAAATCAGGCAGAAGTTTCCAGCTGTCCTGATTATTCAGGTATTATACCCATTCAGAAGCTGAGAACACTTAACCTTCTTGCAATATGCAAGTGTGCTCTAATATCAAGTCCAAGTTATTTGTTTTGCAACTGAAGCCAACTATTTCCTGCCTATTCTACTGCAAACACTGAAAACTATTATTCTCTTTTCTTTACAACAGCATCTCACCTATCTTAGACTCCATCATACCCTTCTTCAGTCCTTCGTTCTTCAGGCTACCTGATCTCACTCACACTTTCTTCGTAAGTCAACCTCTGATTGATCACAATGCTCTCTACTAGACTGTCAAACTGCATCTTTCTTGAAGTGTCACGTCCAAAACCCCACACTTCCCAGCATGAAAATTGCCTAGTACTGAATGCAAGTAAATACTTCACCTATTTTGCAGGCCACACTGCTCTTTCTGCAACACCAGATCATATTTGCCCTCTTCTGAATAACTTTATCTCATGGATGTAATTCCTGCTTGTGATCCACAGATCCTCTTTTACACAGCTGTTTCATAACAGAAGTTTCCCAACCTACATTTATGTGGGTCATTATTTCTGCCCAAGTATAATACTCTGCATTTGTCCCTGCTGAACAGCATCTTCTATTGTTCTTACCACATTTGACCAGGTCTTGTTTTTACCATTGACTGGTATGCAGTCTCAGGCTTGCAGAGGCTATAGCCAGAAAACAAACAGGAAGTACATAGGCTATTTGTGACAACTTAAGTTATGATACTACTCTGTAAGGAACTGTAGTGGGTTGACCCTGGCTGGGGGCCAGGTGCCCACCAGAGCCCCTCTATCACTCTCCTCGTTCACCAAACAGGGGAGAAAAAGTGTAACAAAAAGCTTTGTGGGTCGAGATAAGGACAGGGAGAGATCACTCAATGATTATCGTCACGAGCAAAACAGACTGAACTTAGAGAGGAAATTAAGCTAATTTATTACCAAACAGAACAGAATAATGAGAAATAAAATCAAATCTTAAAACACCTCCCCCCACCCCTCCCATCTTCCCAGGCTCAACTTCACTCCTGGCTTCAAACCTCCTCCCCCCCGAGGTNCTGGAGCTCCTTCTCCCCCTCCTTCTGCACTGACCTTGGTGTCTGCAGAGTTTCTTACATCTCACTCCTCTCTCTGGCTGCAAAAACTCTGTTTTTTTCCCTTCTTAAATATGTTATCACAGAGGCGCTGATTGGCTTGGCCTTGGCCAGCGGCAGGTCCGTCTTGTAGCCAGCCAGCATTGGCTCTGTCAAACATGGGGGAAGCTCCTAGCAGCTTCTCACACAAGCCACCCCTGTAGCCCCCCCGCTATCAAAACATTGCAATGCAAACCCAACACAGGAATCAATACTTAAAATGAAATGAGCTATTTAAAGGAATGGATGGAATGGCACTGAAAGCTTTAAAACAGTACATGCCTTCTGGAAGAAAACCCACCTTCCAACCATGGGTTTACATGGACCATGTTATCCTGGAGGTTATTGATAATATTTCTAGCTGTGAGAAATAGTTCTAAATTGCAGCCAAGCCACTACGAATCTGAAGCTTTCTGGTTAGGGAGAGGCAAAACCATTCTCTGTCAAGTGCTCTTGAAATCACTTCTACTTTGAGGAAGGTTTCTCACTTCATTGGCATTTCCCACTTCGAAATTATTAGTATACGTATTTGTTATTCTGTTACTACTACTATTTCCTTTACCAAACCCACCTTGCTGGCTTGCTTCTTCTCTCTACTTTACCTTACAGATGGATCAAGGGACTACAGCGACTTTTCCTTGTACAGAACCTAACATAATAAGGCTCATCTGCTTGGCATTTAGACACTACAGGACAAATATGTTAAATAAAGGTAAAGGGCTGAGACCTTCCTCATACTCATAAACAATTTAAATGAAAAACTATTTAAAAATATGGCTGCTGTAAATATCTTTGCATCTCTAACACAGGGAAAATGAACAGATTTATCAGTACAAGTATCGCAAAGTAGCAGGAGAAATCAGAGACTGATGACCAAGCTATTTTTAAGAGGAAAATAAACTATGGCTCATAAAAATGCCAAGTGATACAAACATGCCAAAAGCAAGGAGGAATCTGATGAAATACATTCAGGCCACAGTAGAAGTCTATCAAGGGGGAAGGAAGCCTGAATCAGGACTGTTTCTTAGCATCATCTCAGCATTTATTTGACATGACAATAACAAGTTATCATTTCAAAATAAAACAATTCATTTCAATGCATGTCTATAAATCATCATACAAGCAGATCTCTCACTTTCAGATATGCAAGAAACCAAGAGATAAACTCAATTGTTTCTTCAACAATTTGTTTTCCTTGCTGTCATTCAGTGTTTCTGTTCCCAGGGCTCTGAGAAAGATCTGACTGATACTGCTATCTTGTCTGGCAGTAATATTGAGGTACAGCAAAGACATCTCTGGGGCATTTTAAACTTCCTCAAAAATCTTCAGTGCCTTTATAAAAGCAGATTTACTGATTCTGAGGATACTATCCTATTGGCAGAAATACAACCTATCAAATCAGAGGACAGAGCTTCAGGAATAACCGCCCATTAGGATCAATGGCACCCAAAAAAAAGAAAAAGAGGAAAGAGAAAAGAAAAGAAGTAAAAGCTTATTTATTAGGTAGAGATGAGATTATAAAATATGGTTGCCTGGACTTGAGAGAACGGGAAGAGACTTCTAGCCTTTTGTTTCAGAGATAGTATCTGTCCTTGAGCAGACACAAGGAGTTCTGATATGTTTTAGCTAGATGACTACGACTACACATAAATAACTGCACAGGATTAGCTCCTAATTTTCTTGTTTCCTTGAACAATAAAGGGTGAAAACCTGACCCTAAAGTCAATGGAAAATTTATTCTGACTTTCACAAAGCATCTATTTACACCATGCATTTCAACCATGCAGCTTTGCCAGCTGTTGGAGGGGCTCCCTAGCTACATTTCCTATACCCTCTTCCTGTCCCCCTGCCCGTTTATGTCTGCCTAAGCTTTGAGAAGGCTTTCTTTTAAATTATTAGTTCCCATAATAAATAACAGGAAAACTAGGACACGAGTGCAATTTCTTCTGTTCATAATAAATTAAAATGGGAAGAGATGCTAATGATACAATATATTCTAAAAAGGATTAGTTTAATTTATCGGGTGTGGCAGGACAAAACAGTTTAAAATGTACTTAAGAGTTTGCTCTCCGTTGGCCATTAGGTCCCCAGTACAGTAAGTCTAAATGAAAGATAAAATGTATTTAAAGTAACTAATTTGCATACAAACAAGGTCATCTGTCAAGCTTATCCTCATGAACTACAGAGGAACGGCAGGCCTTACCCCTCAAGAGAAATTTAAACTCTGTTATCTTAACTGCAAAAGGATTTCCAATGAGACAAATTAGCTGTATATCTCAGAAATGCACATGCATGCATGTATTTTATACTCAGTGGCTTGCACAAATGTGTCTGCAGCAACACATTTAAACAGCAAGGAAAAGAAAATAAAACTTTTGGGATACCCCTTCCAAATCCCTACTGCTCCATTTGTGTAGCAGTGCTTCCTTTCTGAAGGTTATTTTATTGCTTTAAAGAAGCAAATATAAAGGAAGATAGTGAGGAACATTGATTGGAGTACTACTTCACAGCAACGGTATTTGTTGTGAAATTATGTCCAAGGAATGACACTTATGACTGAGTACAGCATACAGGTGGACTCTTTTCCAACTGGGACAATCTGGGAAAAGAGGATAGAAGGGACTACTGCTTCAGCCAATGCATTTAAACTGTGGCAAATTAAAGTGCACTATTCACTGATTCTGAAGGAAAGTTAGAAAATATGACTTCATGCAGGTTCAAGGAACTTGTTCTCTGTAGAAATTAAATAGGCGAATGCTTGATAATACCTAACATGAAAAAAAAGAAGCCTATGCTGCAATACTTGAAGAAAACTTTCACAAAAATACACTCTACCACCACAAGCTCACCAGACAGAGACTGTGCCCACTGGTGGGCTCTGCTGCTTCCCAGTCCTCCCTGCTCTGGGGCCCAGTAAGGGCCGGTGGCAAATTTTGCTAACACCTGGACTAAACAAAGGTGACACATCCTGAATCCTCCAATTAATATAACCAGTGAAAGTACCAGGAGCAAGCAGGGCTACACTCAGTCTGGGGATCCAAGGTGACAGATAGTCACATACATCCTTTGCAAGACTGCAAAATCATGAAAATTACCCATAATCTTTCACAGAAGGCTTTCTGAAATCAGAAGGCCTACCGCTGACTAACAAGGGCAGGGAAGATGCAGAGATCTCAGCCTATTAGCCTGAACAGTTAATCCAGAAGGTTACGCAAACACACTGATAAACTGACCTCAACTAACAAGTCACGAAGCCATGCCTTCCTAATATCGCCTCATGCTGCTTAAAGGAACTCACTCACTAGAAATGAAATCTTGTTACTGGCTCTGAATTATTTTACCCTTTGTTACTTTTGGACACTTCATTAAAGACCGAGCTGATCTGTTCTTCCAGGTTAGAAATTCCTTTGATAACTTGCTGTTTGTTTAAAAAGCAGATATATATTTTTTTACCGTCACTGGTCTTTAGGCTGCCACATTTTACCAAAGCTAATAAATAGTTCAGTTGTACTGCATGGGAATGCAATTGTCAATATGCAACGAGATGTCTAACTGGTCTTTCAATCTACACAGAGAGCATAATCCAATAAGCAGTACAAAAGCCTGGCATCACCCTGCTGCAAAAATCTCTTCTGCTAATAGGTCTATTTAGTTTAGATTGATACACAAATAATTGATTTTACAGATCACAGCTTGGGTCATCTCACCATGGAAAGAACAAGTTTTGCTAAAGATTTATTTTATAAATTTACTAAAGAATCCCTGACATGTGTGTGGGTTAACAGATAAAATAGATTATGGAATAACACTGCTTAAAAAACCTGGCCTGAGGATGCTCTAGGGCAGGGCAATGACAGTATAATATACTTACTGTCACTGAAAACATCTGACTAGGATGTTAATTACTTGAAACATTGTGTACTTAATTAGTCCCCTGGGTCTTCAGGCACTGGCTTTTGTCCCTAAGTCTGCAAACTAGTACATGAACAAAGTGAACTGAACAGTTCATTGCAGCTCTAATTAACAGCTTCTATACATAAACCAAGATTATGGCCCTGACAGATGACAAATAAGCACAGACCCATCTTGTCATCTCCCCGGCTGCTTCTTTTCCTTGGAGTTTTCCAACCAGCAGATTCTCACTTCTGCATATTTTCAGCCTCCACAACAGCTGTGCCAAGTTTCCTTGACATCTCAACAATGTCAAGCCAAATAATTTCCCAGAATATTTCTGACATATATCTATTCTTTAAGATATCTGATGCAGAGACAGCTGTGGTCTGCTATGTAAACATAGGGCAAAAGAGCTGATGGGTGGGTAAGGAAACGTGTCATACTACATTACTCAGCTGGCCTCTTGCTATGGACTTACTGTGCACCTACAGATTTTAGGTTTGTTCTGCCACTGACCCCTATATGCTTTATTCATTAATATAGGTAAAAGTAGGTGAAAAGACATATCTAGCTTTATATGCAGCCAGGTCAATGAAAATGCTGAAATTATTATTATTATTATTAACCTTAACCTATTTTCAGAGTCCTAACTGTGGCACCACATTTGACTTCTTCCTGCTCATGCTTTTAACAGCCACAGGGGAATACAGTTTTTCTATTTGTTGATAAAATCAAAAGGTTTGCAGAGCTCCCTGGACTCCCTATACAAACAGGGCTATTTCTGGTAACATTCCCGCAAATGGTATAAAAAGTATCTCTGAAAATGACATCAAAGTACTGACTTCATGAGGCTTCTCTGATTTCTGTTAAAATCACATTGTGTTTACCACCAAAGAGAGGAACTTCGTAGCAGCTGGTCCCACAGACACTCCACTTTCTCTCTATAAAGACTTCTATACATCACACATGCCATACAGAAGAGCAACAAAAGTCCTGCGGGTCTATGCGAGGCTCTAGCTGACCCGTCTGAGCTCAGTGAGCTTCCATGGGTGAAAACAACCATACAGCATCAACTACTTTTTGTAGATGTATAACCCAAATTACATTATATATATAAATTAGGCCATATAATTTAGGAACTGCACTCAGTATTAGCTGTATTAGCCCTAGGAGACCAACAGGATTAAACAAAGCAAATACAAAAGTCAAATGATAAATCTGAAGAAAAAATGGGAACTGTTCCATGGAGGTAGAAGATACCAGTTTTGTAACCTCTTACCAGAACAAGCGCTCTGCTTCCAGGCTGAACAATTTATCACTGTGGTCCCACTAGGAAAATCTTTTGAATTATAGGAAGATTGAAGTACCATTCAGAGACTGCCTAATAGAAAAAGCAATGGGGCAAGTCATATCACAAAAGAGAAAAACTTCAAAATGTATTTAGTGAAAGAAAAATCAATTAAACCAATGTTCTTTCTAAGCATTTGTCTAGTCTTCTGAAAGATTAAACCTTTCTTTGTTTTGAATTCATACTTGTGTCTGGATGTGATTAATAGAGCTGAAGAAAGGGGAAGAAATCCACAAAGTCCTGTAGTCTTTCATGAAATACCGAAACCTATTGTTTTAAGTCCAAATGTTACAGAATGTCAGCTCTGTTAGTTTTGGGGGTCTTAAGGGTTTTGTAAAACTATTTGCTTTTGGCTTGCTACTTGGTGGCTGGTAGGCCCCAAATCCTCTTTTCTCAAGCTGGCTAAAGGTAAAGTTTTAAAATACAAATTCATTTTCCTCTCAAAAACTCAAGTGTTCATAAAGAATATTTCCAATAGGAAATTTAAAATAATTTCTCTTGATGGGTGCTAAATATGACTACTACTAGGTCATCCCATCTTCTCTGGGAATCCAAACAGCCTTTCCTTCTGCCACAGGGTTATGTATAAAGATAACTCAGATCCTAAAAAGGCTGATTACAAATCACTTGTGACCAAGCTTCTTGCTGCTCTGGGTTTTAAACACACTAAATATACTACCTCACTCTTCAGAGCATCATCAGGCAACAACAGAGTTGTGTGTTACTGGCTCATTTTTCAGATTTTTGGAGTGCATCCAAGTCCAGCTGTTTTGGAGGATGGCTTAGCCTCTCAAGGACCACAGCAAAGTCAGCCTGAGGCATTGTTAACCTGAAAAATGAGCACACCCTCAGCTTTCCAGTGGGTTCCCCAAAGCTTCGAGGTGCTTCAGATTCCAGCCTGGACCTTCTGCCACAGGGCAGCAGGGGGACACCCTCCTGGCACCAGGCTCGGCAGAAAAGGGTTCCCTTGTCCGTTGGCACCTGTGCCGGGGGAAAGCTTAACCTCTTCTCAGTTAAAATATTTTTCAATGTTTTGCTGCTTTCAAATGGGCTTAATTTGGGGTTAGAGGGTTAGAAGGAAAAAAGAGTGCTACCACCATCACTAAAGAGTAATTCATCTTTTATAACCTTAAAAAAGAATCAGGGAATGTTTATCCCTTTTTCTTTTTCTGTGGTGGAGGGATGGTGACAGGATCATTGTTGCTTGTATTACTATACTCCACCATCCACCCCAGAGAACAAAGGCAATCTTGTTCATTGTTTTCCTTCCTAATTTTGCCTTTTCCTTTAAAGCAAAGTGCAAATTAAAGTATTCAAAGGTGGAATATAATGAGCTCTTATTCTCTGCTACCTGAAGGACATAATCACCACTTCTTGGAAAGTCTTTCACTGACCAAGGTTTTGTTGCTATGGTGACTTCTGCTACCAGTTCCTTTGGTATTTACGACAGTGTGTCAAAAGCTTTTTAAA
>VXBL01002067.1:390491-482205 GCA_013400195.1 Aramus guarauna | reverse complement strand
CTGTGATTCTGTGATTCTAAGACATTGCAGAGGGAAACCCAAGTATTCTGAACTTATTCATCACAGTCAAGAAATTCTGTAGAATACAGCAGGAATTCTTTAGGGGCTCACAGGAAGCAGGTCCCCACTCCCACCCCACCCAACAGTTAGAAAAAAGTGGGTCACAGCCAGGAATAACTCTAAAGGGACTAGGATAAGATTTGGTTTGATTTGGTGACTAGAAATACCTGATAAAAAGACATGCATAGTTAACGTTTTCTTTCTGTCTGAAAGAGACTTTGAAAGATCATTATTTTGAATTTCATTGGTTCTGAAAATGGTGGATTTGTGTCGGGGGGGGAGGGGTGGGGGGGAGGGTAAGAACCGTGAGGATTTGTAGGCATAAAATCTGTTTAAGTGAAGGAACAGAGGATTTTTTGTGAAGGTCTGACATAACTATTGTGTCCTAAGAAAAACCTGCATGGCAGAACTGAGTAGAAGATGAGGTAGGGACAGAGAGAGAAAACGTACAGCTAAATAAATTTGTCTGCAAGAAGCAAGAAGGAGGGGGAAATGCCAGCAATCTGAAGCAGAAGACCTTTCAGCACATGCCTAGATATATACTAAATAATAAAACAACCCATGAAGTGATCTGGCCCTGAGTCTAATCTGAGCATGGCATAGTTCTTACCCATACAGCTAAATTCTCATACATTCCCAAAATATGTTGACTATATCAAAGTTCTCTTTTGGGAATGGTTCCTGGGCCATGCTAACTCCTGAACTATGCCTCAGTGTCAGCTGGGAGAGTGCTAAGTGTCACACCCTAAACTACAGAGACAACAAAGTGGTTGTGGTATGGACCACTGTAGACCTGCACCCTGGTCTTTCTACATTTACTCGCGTGGGCACAGCTGGTGAGCGCAGTCAATGGCCTATAGAAAATTTCAGGTGGATCTTGAACAGGTGCTGGCCACAAAGCAAGCTTTGAAATTTGATAAGTGGTTTGTAGTTTGATTCCTTGGTGCTCAAGGAAAGAAGGCTCTGCACATCAGTGCTAAAAAAACAGGTCTGCATTAAAGAAACACTTCACCGTGTCCCCAATTTCCTTTTGCTAGTTAAAAACCCGACAGAACTCAACTTTTCATTAGTTACGGTGGGATGAGGGTATGATACAGACCTGTACACGTGGTTGGATAGGAGCCACGTGGAAGTGCTGTATTCTGCGATCAGACGGCTGTGCATGCTGTGCCAAACTGCAGCATTTTCATGACTTTTTGTAATGAAATTTCGCATATAATTGCTGTTCACTAGCTTGTTGACAGAATTATTTTCCAGCTTTCTGTTCCCACTGAATATTTTGTATTTCTGATTCTTTTCCCTGAGAAGTGCTAACATGTATTTATCTGTCTTTATCTAACATGTATTTATCTGTATTTATCAAGTCGCTCCTTTTTGTTAGTCTCTGTAGGTCTTGTGCATCATTCCTCTGTGCTAACATGTACCTCCTAATGTGAAATCAATCATGAATTTATCAACATGCTGTTTTCTTTTTGTTTGAGAGTATTAATGAAGATTTTTAATGACACAGTAGCTAAGACCAATCCTTGCCAGGTGTCACTAAAAAGCTTCCTCCAATTGGCTGTCATTTATAATTTTGTTTTTAGTTGCACACATGAATCATCTCATATATTCCACAGTTTTGTTACAAAAACACCTAGGAAATCTGTTGGGTTTTTTATTATTTCCTCAAATATGAACAATTCTTTCTCCTCTAGCACGTACAGATTTATATATCTATTCTTTGAAAGAGCATCACTGAAAGACAATTTTGTCTATTCAGAAAACCAAAGTAACCATAGTGGGAAAAAATATATTAATTATAAAAATATTTCTAGAACCTTTCTTGATAAATATCTCTTTATTCTTTATAATACCTTTGTCTCTCCTGTAGATTCAAGTCAATTGTAAATTTTTTTAAATACATTTTTGTCTTTCAATAAAGTGCCACTGTAGGCAAGAACACAAGCAAAACAAATCTCTGCTCTTACTGTGACGTAGCTTGTCCGTAGTTTACAGTATGGATGCTCTGAACAAAGCAGAAAACTGGACCAGATTCTGCTGCTGTCGTGTAGATTGAACTAAATCTAAACCTGGATCCAACATATATCTCTGAAGTTTGGTATGAAACAAAGTTCTACTTGGCTCATAGAAGTTAACCCATTAAAATGTAAATGGTACTGGCTGTGCTGTGCAGAACAGACTTAGGAGGAACTGAGGAAATGAACCTCCATCTCTGCATGGTGGGATCCATATGTTTTGGGACAAAACCTCTGCATATGCAATACTGTGCAAGCTGTTTGGAAAAAAATGACAAACTGTCCCATAGAGGCATTTCTTATTTGTGTTTTCATCTACAAAAGATAAGTATTAGAAGGATTTTGACAATACACTCAACTAGTCACTGGCAAGGGTGAGAAGAAGGTAAATGCAGCAGCGTGCCGCTTCTCAGGCACTGACTCCGCATCCAAGGAAAGTTCCCCTTCCTTCTTGAGACTATTTCTAGCCTCACTCACCCTTTCTAGTGTGCGTGGTAAACTTCAAGCCACGGGTTTCTGTTCTAGGGCTTTCTTTGTGCCACCTATTGTGGCATATTTTACATAGGTACAGAATTATAAGTCAGTGTGAAGTACAACTCACATCGAACGACAGCACCAGCTCATTTAAACCAGACCGTACACTATGAAGGAAGGATGCAGACAAGACACAGAGGAAGAAGTACCATTAAGAATAGCACATAGTCATGTAACCTTAGTCTTTTCAGACTAAAAGTGTACATAAATAGGCTAAGAATAATGTAGGATAACAATCAATTTCAATACTTTTTGTACTGAATAAAAAATTTCTATGTAAAAAAAATCACACTGATGTTAGTGAGGTTTTTGTAGGTGGCCAAACCCAAAACCCTTTCAAAGCCATTAGAACATTACTGCTGATTTACCACTTTTAATTTGCAGAGGACAAGGCACTACTCATTGTGAAGATGTGTGGTAAAATCCAGCTTTATTATCAGACTAAGATTTCTGTCTAAAAAGCTGTAAGGAAAACAGTTCTAAAATACACTAGTGTCAACTACTTGCCTCAAATATTGCACACAAGTAGCCAGGTAGACATGCTTTGCACATGGTTATGATCAAAACTCCTATGAATATTTGTAAAATTATTTTTGTTTTTATTTAAAATGTGTTTATAACATATACACCATATTAAAATGTTGTACACGAGCAGTGCAATGTCTTTTGATTTTTCCCCTTTGCAAGTGTGTGAAACAAAATGTTATCAGTTTTGTTAACAACATGGTATTGCAGTGTTCATTGCTTGAGAACACTGAATTAGTTCAGGAATTTGGTCTTGTGATCTACCATACAGATATAGAAATGAATGAAACTTTTCCTTCCTTCCTTCCTTCCTTCCTTCCTTCCTTCCTTCCTTCCTTCCTTCCTTCCTTCCTTCCTTCCTTCCTTCCTTCCTTCTTTTCTTCTCACCCCTTCCTTTCCTATTTTTCTCTCCCCCTGTCTCTATGATCCTGTTTCGTTTCTCAAACTGTTTGGTTTTTGATTGTTGTTTTTACTTTCTGTTTAAAGTGAACACCCCCGTCCACACTGATTCCATACAACTGCATAAAAATGTATTTTTTGAATGGAGGCATCTAACATCACTATATATTGTTGTAACCTTAAGCTTGGTCTGGTTGACTGCTAGTAAAACTCTTACTGCAGCTTTTCTGACATCAGCATTATAGCATTATAGCTTCAGGAACTGACTTTTGATAGTGAAATGGCAATAGTAATCTTGGTAAGGTGAAAGTGTTGCAAAAATTTCATGCTTTAATGGTCAATTACAGACTAATGAAATCTTATCTCCAGATATGTGAGTCATGTTGTAAAGCTCACATGTACCAAGCTTTGTCACTAATTACCATTTCACTGCTTTACATAATTGCATTGAATAGTATAGGCTGGGTCTACCAGAAATAGTTTAATGGCTTAGTATCCCTTGGCATAATTAGCGTCATAGGTTCTTATTTCTTTGGTGCTTGCAGGCAAAACACTGTCTACTGCAGCTGTGGTAGAAAGAATGGCCATTTCTATACAGTAGACAGTATGCTAAAATGACTGAATGTGTTTTGTGAACAGGATGTGAATATTGTGCGTTCCGCATGTCCTTTAAAAGAAACTACTTCAGTTCTAATGCTTTAGCTATATGATTGCATACTGTGTAGGGTCTCGATTTCAAATGGGTTTAATGCACAGTCATTCCTCAGTAATTTACAAAGTCCTTAGCACATCTCTCATTTTCTTACTAGTTGTTGTCAATGCACGATCTGATAGCACTGACGTTTGATAGAGCTAAAAGGTGAAAAACTTTCTTCATTTGGTCACAGCCTAGGGGAAATGGAAATAGTCACTGTAACCGTAACCTTTGAAGAAGAGCTGGTCCTTCCTGGCTTAGAAATACAAAACTGATTCATTCATTACAGATAACTCAGGGAAGCTGCTGGGAGGCAGGAGAACCAAGACCTTCTGAAGGCTAAGAGCATACAAAAAGATCAAGAATTGCCTAAGAGCTTTTGTAGCCAAAGAGATGGATAAGTAATTACCTTTGTGGTGAAAGCCAGGCTACCTATCATTTAAAACTAAGGACTGTTTACCAGGTGTTTCTCTACTTATAGTTTGCTACTTACAACCTCCATGACTGAGTACCTTTAATATCTAAAGCATATCCTTCAAAACTGGCCCTGAGCAGGACCAAAATGCTCAACATCTGATATGGCAAATTCCTCGCAGAATCAGTTTAACTTGCTGAAAGTAATCATTTTATGTTTGCCAGTCATATCATGTGAGTACTGTCAAGAGTGAAAATAAGATTCTATGATTCTATGATTTCCTATCCAAGGATATTGCCACCTGAACACAGACTTTTACTCCCCTTGTTACACAAATGCCAAGTGATCCAAATGTCACTCAAAGCACTCATGGCTTCGCCCTTCGTGGGGTAGGCACACAGAGCGTGGGATGGGATGAAGCAGCACATGATATGCCCGTTTTGTAAGAGTTGTGTTTTTCTGTCTGAGGTCTGAACTCTGAGCATGTGTGAGAGCTTTGCAGACTGTAGATCACCAGTACATCGGGGATGTAAGGAAGTATTTTGTTGCAAAACTTGCAACTGAGGCAATGGTGACTGATTTTCAGGTTTACAAATAGCAACCAGGCATTTCATTCCCAGAGGCTTCTACATGAAAACAAGACACCATTTGTGCAAGTGAATGGATCTGCTAAGAGTTTTGTCAGATCACAAGGGAGATGTGTAAGAAAGCCAGAAATTGGGACTTAGAGCTGTTGTGTCTTACTGCAGTGCACTTTCATAAAAATTGGTCATTCTAGATCAATTTAAAGCCTTCCTTTCTTCTACAGAGACTAAAAATGGTTGTCTTGAAACAAGTTTAAGAAACAGAATAAGCAGATAGTGATATTTCCTCAGGATATTCTTCCACCCTCCATCACTTTGATAGTCAGGAGCTGAAGGCAAAAATGTGGCGATTCTTTCTCTGTGTGTGTGTGTGTGTAGTGATCATCCCTGAAATATTTTTTTCATTCAATTTTATTTTAAAACACCATGTGATTTATTTGACATCCATTGCACCTCTTCAAAGAGAGATATAAACTTTATGAACTGCTTTAAGAAATATTTCATTTGGGGTTTTGGGACATCTAGTTCTTCTTTTGGAAGGAACACAGCAGAACAACTCTGATCTTCTGTAACTGCTCTAGATTTTTAGACCTCCATCGTGTTCCCTGTTTAATTCTCTCTTTTTCAGGTGGAAGGGCTCTAGGCCACTTGATCATTCTTTTATGTAACCAACTTATCTACTAAACTAAATGTGCTCTATCTGTTCCTTATTATGTACAGTGGTTTTTCTTCCTTTTTTCATTTTCTGTCTCATGAAAAGGGTATTATTTAGGCCAAAGCAAGATCATATAATGTACTAGAGGATGTTTCACAGTATTATATTGGACAGGTAGCTGTATCAGTGAGAACAGCTATATTTGACCAGTGCTGTATTAATGCACTAATGTGATGTGAAAGCAATGTTCATACTATATCAGCAACAGCAAATGCAAATGGAGCATTAAGAGTATGACTCACAATTACCGATGTGATGAGCTGTTGATTTTTCATGATTGCAGCAAAGCTGTTAGCAGCTGCTTAGCTCACCTTCAGTCTCAGCTGCTGGACTGTTAGCTTTTCAAGAAGCACAACAAGAAAAAACAAATGGGAAGTACCCTCGTTTCCACCAAGACTGACAGGGATTCCTTTTGTAAGGCAACTCTAATGTTCCCTATTTTAAAAACTAACATGGGCAATCTTGAGCAAGCCATTCACAAGACCTGAACATGTCTCATTTTTCTGACTAGAGATTTTGGGAAGAGACTAGATGGAGGCAGCAACACTGAGACAAGCCTTGCCAGAAGGTATTTTATAGAGGAACAGCTGGTTTTCTTAAACCCTACTCAGAAACATGGCCTCACTGGCCACATTTGGGGCTATCATTTATTTGGATTCTCTTGGTTGTATTATCTTTTTCTGTACAGAAATTATTTGTCTTGCCAGTTCCATGAAAGTCTCCAGAAGTCCTAGCTAACTGTCCGCTGCACTTATTCTGTTCTCTGTTGGTATTAAGCTCAGTGTACCCAGGACGTGCATCTTACTGCCTAGAGATAACAGATTCATTGCCCACATGTTGTGCAGCAGAAGGGCCCATATTTCCCAGCTGATAAATCTCCAGCTGTGTTAGCATTTTACTCTTGTAATGTGCATACTTCAGATTTCCGTCTTTAAAAGACAATGTGGATTAAAGGATAGACTGAACTCCATGCTGGGTAGGATTCATCTCACTTAATTTGCAGCCTCTGGGAGAGCAGTATACACCCCTGAGCTATTCACCTTTGGATTTTCTTATTGTCAGTAGAGATCTAGTAAGTACAGTCCATGATGTACGTACCTACCTTAAGATGAACTGAATTAGACTGTCTACTACGTGACCTGTAATGACCAGCCCTTCACTAACTATAAGAGGAACCAGGAGAGAATAGCTCAGATATGTGTTGCACATAGCCATATATAGTGAGAAGCATTACACTTTTTGAAGTATCAGCTCAGTTCTGTCTTTTCCCAGTGACACTGGGCATGCCATTCTTCTCTCTTTGTGTTTTCCATCCTCATTTCCTTTATCCAGTTTGGTTTGCAGTGTGTAAGTGCTGTGGAACAGGGACTGATCCTTGCTTGTGTCCAGTTCTGAGTGGAAAGATGGGTTTGCATCTTGATTTTGGACCGGGGGCAGGGGATCTACAGTTATTTCTGTTGCAGTGCAGTCTTGTTCTATGAGGTCCAGATTATTTTCTGTTGGGTCAGTTATTTTAAAGAAGTGCTTCCTTAATTAGCAGGTGAGCTATGGTCATGATAGAAATCATTAAAAATTATCTGAATGCTATGCTATGCTATGCTATATAAGCACAGACAAAGTAAAAACAAAAAAAAAAGTAATTTATTTGAAGAATTATGAATCTCAGAAAAAAAAAAACCACCACTTAAAAATAAAGCTACCCAAATCCTTTTTCTCATCACAAATTTTAAAAAGAAGTTCACAATTTTGTCAAGAGGGCTTGATGGAATTAACACTGAAAATTCTAGGAACAATTTTCATATAGCAGGTCTGTTTCTAGAAGCTTGTTATAAATTTTCAGTGTCTGAGATTTGGAACTGTATTTATTTTATATGAATGAAAAAGTGAATGTATAATGCTCTTCCTTATGGAGATAGAGTGAACATAACTTCTAAACCCAAGTTTCTAACAAATTCTTGCATTTAAAAATGTAATTTCTTTAAACTCTTGATATTATTGCCTGTCAAGCCATTCATTTGAATATTCATAAAACAAAACACAAAATATGCATGAACTCATTGAAAATGAATGTCTTTAAACTTCAAATGAATTTTAAAAGTAACATTTTGCAATATTTGCTTTGAACTAAAATCCTTGGGATTAAGAAATTCAAATCGCTTATCACCTACATACTTAAATTTAGTAACTGGCAGGGAGAGCGAGAATGATTTTATCATAAATGAAAAATTAAAATCATTTATTTAGGTGCTTCACTGGAAGCACAGTAGTACAATTCGAATGCTGATTCCTGAGTATCAAACCCATTTCTTAAAATGATATGGCCTTATACAGGCAGGGAAACCTGTATTGCTTGTGCTCCCACAGAACAGAGGATTCTGTAGCGTAGATTTAGCTGAACATTGGCTTGGCTGAGTGTCTTGCATTGTTATTATTACTGCTGTAAATGACCTTAAGGCATGGCAAAAGGGCCAGGAAAGGCTGAATTGAATGTTAATGTGATGATGAGAATGCTTAGTTTTTCAGCTTGGCATTTCAAGTTTCAGAATGAAAGCATAAGCCATCTCTTAATTGATGTGGCAGGTCTCTGAAGTGGGAATTAGCCTGTGCTGCTTGGGCTATGTTGGTGTATTCACGTGAATTGTTACATCTGTTAACAGTAAACAAAAGAGTTTTCGTGGGGAAGACTGAAGTGTGGTACAGGAGTGCTGCAGTAAGGTTCTGGTTTTGGTGTTTTGTTTTGGTGGGGTTTTTTTGTTTTGTTTTGTTTTGTTTTTTTCTTTTACTCTCATAAATACATTATTTTAAGGAAAGGAAAAATTTACCTGCACTGATAGGATGTATTTGATTTCCACATATTTCTTCGAATAGATGGTTTCAATGTTTTCGGAATAAGCTAAAAAGTGTATTCGCTTCCTTGGTCGATTGCTGATGGGTAGTTTGAGGCTGTATGTTGTATTCTGTGGCTGAAAAAATAGTATGATGTTTTGATTTGATTAAGTATGAGAGCTGATAGACTAATTCACGTTATGGCTGAGAGCTGGGGTAGTCATCTTACTACTGTGATTAACTGGATATTTTAACGTGTGCCTGAGGCCATGTTCTCTCACTTACACATTTGCTTTATCTACATCTACAATGCTACAACACTTTAAGTTAAATTATAATTGTCAACTAATTTGGTTGATCTAATGTGAAAAGACTCTGTTTAAATTCTTTTTGCTTAGGCTAAGCTTACAATGTTTTAATCTAAATCAGTTTGGAACACGGCTAAACTAAGCCAAAATAAGAAATTCTTGAAACAAGTGTCAAAATACATTATTTTAACCCGACAAGCTTAATAAAATTGGGGGCTGTGTTTGCGCAAAAATGTGCCACAAATTCACGTCACCTGCCCCTCCCATTCTCCTGAGCCTATGAGGAAGCGATAACACCCTGAGCGACATCTGAGCTAAATACATGAAATGATTTTGTAACCTCCGGGCAAGCTGCAACTTCACCGTTTCAGATATGTCGGGTCTCAAAGAGCCACTAAACCACCGATGGTTGGAAGCTTTTGCTGTGGGAAGTAACATCTATTTTGCACTGCTGTGTCTTTCTGTGGCATCGCTGTTGGCTACTGATGGGAAGGGGATGCTGGTCAAGATGAACTTTTTATTTGACGTGACGTGGCCACGCTTAAGCTCTACACAGAGAAGATGACCTTTGGGCCTCACTTTCTAGTCCACAGGAGAGTGTGCAGGAAGATTATTTTTCTTTAAATCAACCATGTTTTTACAAAAATTGTCTAAGCTTGGTCAAACACAAGAGGGAAGGGAACACGGAGGAACACATTTCCTCAAGGGAGGTGGAGGCAGTGTGAACCTGAGCGTGCTCTGGAGCGGGAACTAAAGCGTTGCTGATGGCTGACTAGTGACCTGTGGGGCACACACCTCCCTGGGGACGGGCCAAGCCCGCGTGGGGCACTGCCCATGGCGTCAGGATCAGGCCCGGAGGGGACAGCGGGGATCAGACATCCCCGGGCAGGCGATGGGGATGGGATGAGCCAGGGTAACTCAGGCA
Organism: Aramus guarauna; assembly: GCA_013400195.1. Classification (NCBI taxonomy): domain Eukaryota; kingdom Metazoa; phylum Chordata; class Aves; order Gruiformes; family Aramidae; genus Aramus; species Aramus guarauna. The sequence continues at coordinate 472,202 of VXBL01002067.1, read as the reverse complement.
GGGCCCAGCCAGAGCCTTGTCCAAAAGCTGTTCCTGAGGGAAAGGGGAGAGCCCGAGGCCCCTCAGCAAGGCTGCCTGGGGCAGCCTCCTCGTTCCGGCTTTTCCGTGGGGGGCTTCAGGGCTGTCAGCACTTCTCCAAAAGCTCTCTCCTCTCAGTGCCTGTCCTCCAGTGGCCAGCTAAGCCCTGGCGCTCAGGACCCTCACCCCTTATTTCTGAACCCCGCATGAGCTCAGCTTACTGTCCCAGCGGTCCTTGTGCACCCACCGTTTCTCCTGCGGGTATGCCCTCGTGACGTGTGTGCTGTGCACGATCACGGGAGGGCTTTCCGGGCTGGCTACAGCCGCAGCGGGAGGAGGCACCACAGAGGAGCGACGCCATCTCTCATATTGCACTGGGGGGCCTGAGTGTCTGTCCCCAGGAGCAGCTGCCTCCTGTCCTGGGACCTCTCACAGGTGGAGCGAGGGAGGATATCATAAATCATGTTTTTAATGCAGAGTTTTAACCAGTTCACAAACCAAAATCAGGGCTGTGGAGACAGCTCATGGCCTATAAGTTACAGGCCGCTAGCTAAGAAGAGGAGTGTGTTTGTTTCCGGGACATTAGAGAGGCATGCTGAACAATGAAAATGAAGAAAAGGAAAAAAGTAAAGACGACACATACAGTTAGGTGGAGAAGCAAAACACTTTTCTGTTTCTCTAGACAGCCAAATCTCAGAGCTTACTGAAACTTTTTTTTTCTGGAGAACATGCTTGTTCCCTGGAAGTGAGAGAAACACAAATAATTAGACATTATTTAGGTCTAAGGGTCTTTAAATTTTTGGGTGCCAAAAAATACCTGCCAGTTTCAAGACCTTTTCACGTAGGGCACATGGATGCAACGTGAGCCAAGTCTATACTAGCAACTTAAACAGCTTGGGCCCAAGCACTGGGACTAATCTCTGCTGTCAAGTCAGCTGGACCATCGCCGGCACAGAGACAAACCCCGAGAATAGTCTGGGAGTCAGCAGAGGCCGGGGACCGCTGCAGCACCAGTGCTACCGTGGTCCTCCCCATCATCTGATCCACATCGCCTGAGGAAGTGTCTGTCTGCAGTTGTCTTCTCTGAGTCTTTACTCTGCAGAGCACTTAGGCATGGCTTCAGCTTAAATTGTTAATTAGAGGCAGGATTTAACTCCATACTTGAGCAAGTGCTCCACTGAACTAGAACATCTGTTTAGTGAAATGTCTCCTTCCTCTCAACAGTTTGCTTCCTAGAAGAGAACCACATATCCCACTAGGCCAAAATATTTGGAGCGATAAAGAAAAAAGTGTGCAAGCAAGACAGCGCCTTGTCTTTGTAGGATAAAATATGACAATGTTAGAAAAATCTTTTTAAATATATGTATATTAATGATGCCATTCTAAAATTGCATTAAAAACCTAAAATTTGAACACTATTCATGTTGCTATATGTTGTTAATTATATTTCAAACATCACCCATTTTCACAAATAGCTATTCCTTTTAATAAGCCACAAAAATATATATACATGTACAGAAAAATCCCAACACTCCATCTCAAAAAGGTGTAATAGCCATATATGCAGAAATCTAGATTCTGGCCTGTACACATCGCTTATTTTTGTTGCTCTATGCTTGCTCTGAATTTTGATATCGTTGGAACAAATGCATCTTGTGTTTGTGAACTATTCACAGTGTGTCTTTCTGCCTAGATGTTTGTGTGACACTGTTCACAGAGCAATGGTATATCTGTGGTTAAATAGCCAGAATATCAATGGTTGAGAAGGGAATTACTGTGGAATTTATTTTAGCCTCTGGCTTGTGACTTCATCCTTTTTTAAGTTTAACTTTCCATCCATTTGATGTAAATGTTATCTGTTCTATAAGTGCCAGATGCCGTCATCTGAACTCAAGCCTTTGCTTAATGCTATAAAAGATAGCTGTATTTTACCAGCTTCTGTTATTTAAATGAGCTGAACATGTTTTGCTGATCACTTGACTGAAACTAAAGCATTGTATGTGTGCTTTGTTGTCAGCTACTGGTGAAAGATCAAAGAGATGGTACTGAACACTGTCACAGATTCTAATTAATTGGCACTTATTTGCTTACATCTCAAGTTAGCCTATAAGCAGCCTCCTAAATCTGAAATAATTGGTGACTTGTTATGTTTTTTAAATAACGTAATTTTATTTTCTACTTCTTTGTATATGCATGCTATTGTGGTTGTAAGGAATATTGATTCTAGTCTAATAAAGTATATTTCTGATCTTAAAGAATACCCTGAAAATGGGATGTGAACACATTTTGTGATTGAATTACTCATAAAAGAAATATTCCAATAGTAGGTCTTCATTTATAAGATATATGACATTCGATCTAATGCTGAAACAGATTCCATACTAAACATAAATGCAGCACCTCTCAGTTGCAGCATCATATTCAGTCTCTTTTCAAAATCCCCAAAGCAGCAAGAGGAGCTCAACCTTAAAATCTCAGTATAAATCTGTAGAGTTCCTTTAGAAACTTTGAAAACATCATCTTTAGTCATTAACGATCAAAATTCTGCCTAGTTAGTGGGCAAACGGAGATGAGTTCAGGCCTTGTCATTAATATCAGCAAACAGGTACCCTGATAACATACAGAAAATACCACTATGGTCAACATTAACTGTTTTCTATACGAATTTCTTGTAAATCAGTCGAAGATTGAATGGGTCAACAGATGGAACTATAACTTCACATTTGGTTTGGGGATTGCTGAAGAAAGTTACTGATAAAATAATAGTAAGTTTGAATAGCTATCAACGGCTGTCAGACTGCTAGGGGTTTTTTGTTGTTGTTGTTCTGTTGGGTTTTTTGTTTGTTTTGTTTTTAATCTGCTTCTACATACACATTAAGAAACTTCTGATAAAGTTTTGTGTGAAACCTGCTTCATTAATGCAATGAAATTTCTTTGACCACCTGTCAGGAAGTAAGGTTAAGTGTTAAAATAGTGACATCTAGAACTGCTGGAGTTCTCTATATGAATATGTGCAATTTTTGTACGTGTTTGTAGAGAGAATCCATCTAATTTTCTATCTAATTAGCCATATAATTTCAAATACAAAGAGGTGCTTAGTTCATTGGGTGGACATTTAAACTACAGCAACAGACAAGAAGCAACAAAGTTCCTGACTTATTTCCCATTGGTCTGCTTAAGTATAACAGAAAGTAATTGCCTTTCAGGCCAGAGTCTATTATTGTAAAACCCAAACAGAATAGCATAAAAAAAATTAGTTCCCACAAAGTTTTCCAGTTTACAAAATCCTTTTCATATACCATTTCACAATACAACACCTGTTGACCATAGACTTCATACAATCATTTGGCTAGTGTGATCCCAATGCTATCTTGATGGCAAGAAGCAAAAACCTTGAGCTTTATTTGGTGGAAGAAAATAGGTGACAGCTCTAAGGAGCTTGTGACAACTTGTGATACAGAGTGGAGCAGTGCAGGAGTCCAGGTGACCTGGAGTTTGTTCTGAGCTGATAACCTCACGCAAATTCTGCTGCTGTCAACCAGGTATATAAAAGTGGTATGGCCAGCTTTGGGTTCAGATTCTGTGTCCTAAGCAACTGGTGGGAGAAAATATTTTTCATAGGTGTAAGGTGCTAACTTTTTGCAAGTGAGGAGACCAGGAATGTTTCCAAGAGCTTTCTAAGTTTATGAACTGTGGATATGCACTCTTAACCTTAAGTTCCATGTGGCGATGAACTTCAGAAACCTCCTCACCGTGAGGATAGGTACCTGCATTTTGTTCAATCAGCTTAAAACATTCATGAACTTGTTTTGCCTTGGTGGTAATGGCATGGTTGTATGTCATGAAGAATAGCTGGAGAAATATGTCTGTTACTTCTTGTTAACACTTGAATTTTTGTCAACTCTTCATTTTATTTAGTGGCTGCCTGAGGATAAACCTGAGAAAAAAGATTCATGGTTCTGGAATTCATTTTACCTTGTACTCACTGGGACAACAGAGAGCTTTCTGGGTCTTTGAAGGTCAGTACACTTAGGTAAAAAACCTAAAGGACTGGAGTATCAACAGGGGATATTCTCATGCTTTCATGTTATTGCAGATCAAATACAGCGTTTGTGTCTCAAATGATGAAAACAACTCTTCTTAAAAAGAACTAAATGGATATATATTCAGATATCATTAGTTTAAATTTGAGTTCCTATTGACTGTGCAATGCCATAAAGTATGGGTTTAGTTACAGCTGGAAATAATCTGCCATTCACTTTGAGTCTAAAGAAATATGTCTTCTGCTATAAGGTGGAATGTGTCTTTGCTGTGTGTCTTGTAGTCCTCTCATACTTGGCCCTGTTGCATGAACTTGCATCAGACTACTGCAGGCCAATCTAAGATGCTGCAAAGAGATCAGGTAGAGTAAAATTTATTTATTTATTTATTTATTTATTTATTTATTTATTTATTTATTTTAAAGAACTGCATTGCAGAATTGCAGTAGGTAAAGACTTGGTCACTACCAGCAGGAGCACAATACAGGGCTCCAGACAATTTTAATGGGCAGACAGCAGCATTTCTGCTGTCTTTGTGCTGTCCTCACATTCTTTCCCCCTAAGTTTAACTTACTCCTTGTGGACTCAGTCCCAGAGAATGAGAAGGAATGGCCAAATGATGCATGCTTTTCTTGGCAAATCTAGGCATCTTGTTTAATATTTCTTAATCAAAAGTGTACTTGAATGATGCCTTCAGCTCCCTCTGCTTGAGATTTTAATTGGCTGCAGAAGAAATCTCAGAAAGAATCTCTTTCCAAATAAAGTTCCTTAAGATCACTTGTTCTTCCTCTTAAGATTAATTTCCTACCCAGGAACCAAGAAATAACATGAGAAATGTGCAGGAAAAGTATTCAGCAGTGAGTAATATCCACTGGTAAATTGGGGGAATATCAATTCTGTGCAGTGGTTGTCACATCTTTTTAAACACACTGATTAATGGGTGGTTCTGTTACTGAAAGCATGCATGCTTAATTTATTCAAAGAAGTTGAGTGTATGTCACCACTCACAAGCCTGTTTCTCTAGCATAGCGTTTCACATTTACAATGTTATAACTACGGAGAACACAATGGAAGAAAGACAACTGTAACTCATAGCACAAAGCACTAAAAATACAATGTGATCTGTAAGTGATACAAACTGACATATAAGAAAATAATGGTGGTATAATTTAAATCCAATAAAAATGAAGCTGTCATCAGTATTTGGGTACATATTCTTACATTAAACATTTTCAATTGTGACACTTAGTTCCATATTCTTTTCTTCCACCCTGTTTTATGGGCAAATGTGTTATTTGGAGAACAGCATGTGGAAACACTATGGAAATGGCAATTCTGTGAAATACCATTTGAGAACTGAGACACACTTTTAAACAAGGAATGGAATTCAGGTCAAGCATCACAAATGAAATGGTTATTGTAAAAGCAGTGAGAGCTAGCCATCTGCCACTGCAGCACTCAAAAGGGCTGAGATGCAGGGTCCCGCGAAGATATTCCTATTGCAATATCAGTTAAGGCCCACAGAAGTCTCAGCTACTGACATTAATATAGCAACACATTTTCTAAAGTGGCAAACATACTACATGGTTGCAAAAAGCTGTGCTTGGTCCATGTCTTAAAGTCAAGCAAGGAGAGGAACAGCCTTTTGGTCATTTTAAAAGAAGGCAATTTGTGCCCCTTAAGGAACTGATCCTGAATTATTTACTCGGAGGCTGATTATAGCTGCTTTTTTTGGCATGAATAAGATGTTCTGTGTGTTGGTGCCATGCTGAAGATTTAAATGTCCCACACATTTGATCCAGGCTGGGGCTGTGGCAACTACCGCACAGCTGATGACAACAAAGGCTGGTTTCAAGCTCATTGTCATCACCATGGTGTTACACCAGATGAATGGGTGGCATTGATTCTGATTGGCATATTCATTCACATGCATTCAAAGCTCATGAATTTTACTTAACACGTCCCTTTGCTTATTGGCTGGGATTTAATTGGAGTGATGTATTGCAGAACTGCTAGATGAAGTGGAACAGTTTTTTTTTTTTTTTTTTTTCTTTTTTTTTCCCTTGTTTTTTTAGTTCCCTTTCTTCCAAACCTCCCAACTAGAGACACCACAGCATTTCTTTTAACAACCACCAAGGCATTTCCATGTATGGAACCTAATTCTTGGCTTTGTATTGAAGTTTGCATTTAATATTTGGAAACAGAAAAATAAATAGACATAGGGAGAAATCACACAGATTTAAATGTTGACTTTCGTTACTGGGTTCACAATTTGCTTATTTAGCATTTTCTGTACATATCAGGTCTTTTTTGTGCTTGTTTCTATGAGTCTTTTCCCAAAATTTTCCATATCTTAACATCTTTTTCAGCCAGCTGAAATGGAGAATCTTGACCTATCAGCTAGCAGATTGTTGGTATCTTTCCAAAGAGTGAATAAATATGAGATTACGTGTATACATCTAACAGATATACTCTTGTGTATATGTGAATGCATGTATATACTGTTGCTGTGTATTTAGCAGAAACATTCAGACAGAAAAATAATCTAGAAAATTTTTAGAAGAAAAACGTATGTTTTCATTGAAGAGATACCTATAATGAATTTTTATTCATTACCATTTTCAGCCTGAAAAAGCAAAAACTTTGATCTGAAAATCAAATATTTATGTCAGCAAAATAAAAATGAAATATTTGGTTTGGGGTCAGAATTGTCCAGGTCAAGATATTTTAGTTTGTTGAACAAGATCAAAGTGTTTCATTTTAAGGTAGCTTGGTATAAACTCTGAAATGTACTGGCAGAAACTAAGTGTAGCAGAGGGCCAATATAGGAAGTATCCTTTGGAAACAATTAATAGTATCCATTGTTCATGCTCTGAGCCACATCTGGAGGTCTCTAGGTTTTTTCCATTGTTTCTGAGCTCAGACAGACTCATCTTGGGCAGAAGTTATCATTGTAAATAACAGCTGCCTGGGCCTGCACGAAGTTTGGTATTTCTTCCCTCCCTGCCTCCTTTGCCTGCATTATCCTGGAGGAAATCACATCAACCAGTGCACCATTCCAGAATATGTTATGGTCTTCTCTCTTGTTGACTACAGAAGATACATACAAGTCATTTCATGGAAATTGTTAGATGAATCACAAACCTAGTCCATAGTGACGATATCCAATAAAATTTACAAATTATGGCTGAGAACTATTCTTGCTCTAAATACTGTGAGTATACATGAATTCCATGTATATGCTTAGTATTGTTGCTAGCATATATCTTCAGTTAAACTAATCCCATGAAAGTTTTTAATTAATGTGGATATAAAGCTATAAATATGTCAGATAATACCTAGAGGGGATTTGAACAACAAATGGAGAAAACAATGATGTGGCTCTTCTTTAGCTTTAGCTTAGTTCAGCAAATGTATAATTTCTCCATACTTAGTCAAAGCAGTAAAATAATTTATGAAAAAATGAAAAAGACTGCGCCAAGCGTCTTTATGTATGGTTTGATGGTTTTATTATATATTATTAGATATTCTATCTGCTGTGGTCATTCTGAAATTAAATGGTATCCACCGCTTGTTGTCTTCAGAAAACTACCAGGCTGTACAATTCTGACTACTCATTCTTCTTCCCAGTTAGCTAATATTATGATGTGCTCAATAACAGAATCATAGAATCATAGAATTATAGAATGTTTTATAGAATTGTAGAATAGTTGGAGTTGGAAAGGACTTTAAAGATCATCTGGTTGCAATCCCACCACCAAGGATGGGCAGGGACACCCTCCACTACAGTAGGTTGCCCCAAAGCCCATCCAACTGGCCTTGAACACTTCCAGGGATGGGGCATCCACAGCTTCTCTGGGCAACCTGTTCCAGTGCCTCACCACCCTCACAGGGAAGAATTTCTTCCTAACATCTAATCTAAACCTACCCTTTTTTAGTTTATAACCATTACCCCTTGTCCTATCACTCCATGCCCTTGTAAAAAGTCTCTCTCCAGCTTTCCTGTAGGCCCCTTCAGGTACTGGAAGGCTGCTATAAGGTCTCCTCGGAGCCTTCTCTTCTCCAGGCTGAACTACCCCAACTCTCTCAGCCTGTCCTCATGGGAGAGGTGCTCCAGACCTCTGATCATCTTCATGGCCCTCCTCTGGACTCTCTCCAAAAGGTCCATGTCTCTCTTGTACTGGGGCCCCCAGAGCTGGACGCAATACTCCAGGTGGGGTCTCACAGGAGCGGAGTACGGAGGCAGAATCACCTCCCTCAACCTGCTGGTCATGCTTCTTTTGATGCAGACCAGGATATGTTTGGCTTTTTAGGCTGTAAGACAATATAGCTATTAAAACCTAGCCCATGCCATACCACAGTCTGAACAACTCTGAGGCACAAGCCAGGAAAGCCACAGATAATCTAAATCAGAACTGTTTTTCCCAGATTATTGCCTTGTTTCTTTTTTACTGTTTCATGTGTCATGACCTTGATTTATTGTTTTTCATGTATGGAATCAAACACTGTTCTTTGGAGGTAATAAAATTAAGATTATGAACATCTGCCTATATGTAAGTGGCTCTTTTGGTTTATCTAGCTTTTGCTCTGAAAAGAGTTGTAAATACAGCATTGTCTATTCTCCTTAGTGATATGCTAGAGGAGAAAAAATGTCAGTAGCTTTTACAGAAATGCATGAATATACCTAGGTTATGGTAAAATGAAAAAAAGATCTCTGACATTTAGTATCTCTGAATCAATAGCCTATGATTAATTTGACAGAAGATATGTCTGAAGTCTATTGTACTTTCCTTTCTATAATTTCAAATAACATTACACAGCCTGGATTGCCACCTGTGGAGACACCCTAAACCGTGCTGGATGGACTAGTGAATTGTGATTGAGGTTGTGAAGCTTCATAATGACATTTTTCTGAAAGTTTTTAAGAAAATCAGACCTAGCTACCAATTCTGACCATTGGTATGAACATAGGCCAAACTATTGGAAATTAATGGGAGCCTTTCTGTTCACTTTGCAGTGTTGGATTAACCTTTCAGTGGTCCAAAGGAGCCTGTAATTGGATGTAAACATGATACTGGAATATAAACCAAATAGCTTTTCAGATAAAACAGTAATGGTTTTGCTCAGTGCTAAATTCCTTGTTTTATCAACTAGTTATTTACTTAAAAATAAAATGCAAACTAAATAAAAGTATTTCAAAGTGTTTAATATGATAAAAATGCCTAAAGGCTAAAACCTCTAATGGAAAAGTATAGATACGAGTAGTGTCTGAGCTGTGTTTTGTGTCAGACGCAGTGCATGGAAAGCATATCTCAGGTTCCAGCCGTGGTGAATCACAGCAGATCACGGCATACACTGAGTTACCAGGTGGAGTTTCAGATATGATATTCAGACACCAACAGTTATCTTGCAACAGGTTTTTTTTCTCACAGCTTTTCAATGGTAACAAGGCAAAACTCTGCCAATGCCCTCATCAATATACATTTAGAGCCACAGGCTGGAGGGGGAAAATTGCCCTGTAGATGAGGTGACACAGAGGTGGGACGGGAGTCTGGGTACGATGTGGATCCAGACAGAGTCTCTGTTGGAGCTGCAGCACATGCAGGGGCCAGTGTGTGATCTGCTCCGGCAGGGATTAACAGCGCATTAGGCATTTCCCTCATGTCAAAGAAGAATGCTGCCCAGCCTTTGCTTCCTCCAAGGGAAAAATCACTGTCTCAGTCCTGTTCTTTGCCTTCTTCCGCAGGAAAAACAACAGCAACCACAAACAAAACCAAGGAGAGATTTATCCCACTGGAAGGAGCGAATTTTGCAAGAAAGCCCACTCGTGTGATGCCCGCGGTAGCACTGAGAGGTGCTGCTAGCACAGTGGCACTCTGTGTTGTCCCACGGGCAGGCTTTTGTGCGGCTCGCACATTCCAGCCCTTCAGCAGGACACTGCTAGCTTAGCAACATTAGTGTGCTGTCAATATTTGTCTGCCAAAGTCCCACCATTAAGTATGCTGCTTAAAGCTGGGTTTTACAGATACTAATTACTGTCCTACCCTACCTTCTCCCTCCTACCCTCCCCCTGCCCCCTTCAGAGAAGAGACCACTGCAGCCTGTAAAGGAGACTCAGCAGTTCCTATCACCAGCTCTTTCTGAAAGGAGACTAAGGAACTTTGCTTGGACACAGTTGTTAGCTACGCTTATTCAAGAATTTTCAGATTTCCTAAATAATGTATATTTTTGCAGTATTTTAGCCACTGTCATATCTCCTTTGTTAAAAGCGTATAGGATATTACCTGTTCCTGTATGTTTCATCCTTCCCTTGCTTCTCTCAGTCCTGCTTCCCTGGCAATTTAAAGCCACCATATGAATGACATAGGAGTTTCAGCTGGCTAGAATGAGAAGAAATGAGCAGTTTGGGTAGCAGCAGAGACTGTAAGAAAATAGAAGATAGAAGAGGGTAACTCTCCAGTTGTTGCAAGAACTCAAAATATGATTATTCTGTGTTACCATAGTCAGTAAGCATTGAGTCTGTCACAGGCAGCTTGGGCTCCTGAGAGCTGCCCCTCCTAGTTCCAGTCATCTAAGTAGTAATTTTAAAATATATCGACACTATATACCATGAAGGTTCAGAACTTGAAGGGTATCTATATGTGTAATACTGCTTTCAATGGGAATTAGACACTTACATAGCCAAGATGTGGACCACTGGTTCCCCATGTATCTGTGCAATCATTTCTCCCCACACAAATCAGGGGATGAAATAGGAACAGGAACAAATGGATAAAGGTGAAGGTGGCAAGAACCATCTAAATTATCTTAACTTGTCACGCCAAAGAAAGTTTGGCATGGCCATGGCTGTGCTGGCTAGGTTGTCATCTCTGTGTGTCTTTATTTCACCCGAATACTTCTGTCCAAAGCATTGGCACATGCAGACTCCTGTACTCTAGACCCCTGCATCGAGCCCGATGGAGTACGCTGAGCCGCTCTCAAATACGTGAGAGAGACAGACTGAGAAGTAATTTGGACAATGAGATAGTAGGGGAAGAAAGATAGTTCTGTACTAAGTACCAAATAGATTTCCCAATTAAACCTGGGTTAGAAAACAAACAAACAAACAAACAAACCAAAACAAACAGAAAATCAGTTGAGATGTGGTGAAAATGTTTTAATGATAGCTATCTGCAGGTAAAGGAGTGCAAAGGCCCAATGCAGTTACCTATACTTTAGCATGTAGTGCCTTTTGAGATGAGCTAAGGCGTAAGAGATGTCCACACAAGGCTGCAGGTATGACATGGGACCTATGGTGACCTGTGGCTTATTGGAGTAGCAGCAGGAGGCTGAGTGTCATTCCTTATGGCACCAGATGCCAGATCTCACATGGCACCAGATGGCCTTATGTAGACAAGTGAGTAGAGCCTTTGGTCTCCAAAACAAAATGAATATAAATACGCTTCTAACTGATGTTGAACAGAAATTGTAAAGATTACACTTCTGTGATAAACAATAGGAATAAATCATATTAATTCATTTAATAAGAGATGAATGTTTCTCTTTGGTACACAGTAGCCTTTCATACATACACCCTTTTCACTATAGAGACATGCATATACTGTAAACAGTGCAGGTTTAATATGATGCTCACAAGAATATGTCTGTTGCTGAATATGCTTTTATACATATACATATATATATGCATCTTCATATATATATGCATATACAGGTAGAAATATACATGAACATATATTTCTGGGTCTACATTCAGTGCATACATCTCAATGTACATTATTGTCAAGCATAGACATATTGGTGTATGAACAAGTGGATATACACATGTATATAATAAAATACATGTGTAGGGACACATCCATACCGGCACACACATACATACAGTCTGTCTCTGTATGAACAAAAATGCAGATGTGTGCGTCACATTAAAACCTCACCAGTATATTTTATTTGTTATAGGGCTGTCACCTTCCTAGTTTATAGAAGACTGAACACTGAGCAGAATTTGAGCACAAGCATACAGTACCAGCTTCCGCTTGACTCCAGCCTCCGCTTTGTCTGATAACGTGGCTGGTAACAGTTAAGAGTTTGCTGGTGTGATAGGTGAGCTCCATCCGTCATGGCTAATGTTGTGAGACAGTTGTGCCTCCTTTTGTTTCCGTATTCCCTTGAGGACACATTCTGGAGGCATGGCTGTGTTTACTCTGCAATTTTTTATTTATTTACTTTTTTAAAAGTCAGTAATCATGTTTACTTCACTTCCTTCCCCAGCACTGTTTACCAGCTTTGGTGTGGCGAGATGACTGAGTCAATATATATTAAGGAATACATAACAATGTTGTAATGAGAATTAGTGCTACTCTGACAAGACAGAGACATTGGCTGCTGTGTTCCGTACTGTTTAGTCTGGGGGTAATGAAGAGCTCACAGATGACCTGATTTCGTTAAAGTAGGTCAGATTTGACTGAAACATAGCTATGGCTCTCTCCCAGCAGTGCAGTGTCTTTCTCCCCACATCCCTGCCTCAGCCCCCCCGCCTGTCACCTCAGCATTTGCAGTCTTTCAGGGAATTACCTTAGGGGTTTGTGAGTATCTTAGCCAAATATATACTACAATACTCAATCTCCACTGCTCCCTGTGTTTTCTGTCAGAAGACATGTGATGGAAAGGATGACCATACTTCTGTCTGTATTACAGGAAAGGTGACAGTGTGAGGGGACAACACACTTGATAAGACAGCGTTTATGCACCATAGATATTTCTCAGTGAAATCCTATCTGAACAGGATACTTGCCACTTTTACTGTGAGGCAGCTGAGGCAGATTAACCCTATGTTCATACAAAACTTTTATTTAATTTTCTATTTATTTGCTGTGTTTCCTATTCACGAGTTTAACACTAGAATAGACGTTCTGATTTAGCAATATCCTAGCAGGAAAACACCTTTTAAAAGGTACTGAGAATGTCTTTACTAGTCCTTGTGCTCACATATAAGAATATATTAGCAGATATAAGACATATTCACAAATTTTGATGGGATGGATGTAACACTGTGAGATGCTGGAAACAAAGACAGAATTAGGTATTGTTGTCCCACAGGATGTCTGCTAAGAGAGTTTCCTTCTAACATCAGTAGGAGTAAGGTGGGATCTACAGACCAGATCTAAACAGAGACGCTAGGGAAGCTATTCAGACAGTGCTCAGCTTGAAAAAAAATCAAGCCCTGTTAGGTGAAAAAAAATGATACAGTAAGACATATAGAGGACACAGCCTTTTACTGAAAGAGATTTTGAAAAGACTGGGCTGATAAACATGTTCCAGCTTGCTGTTCAGCTGCTAAAACCGCACTGATCTTCTATCACAAAATATTCTTGTTACACTTATAACAGCCTTTCTATAGTTATATGATTCCCAGAGAGATATACAATATCCTACATTTAGCTCCCTGTCTGTTTAAAAGATATTCATGTTTTTCATGTAAAAATGTCTCTGAAAAGGTAACAGCCACAGTACATTGCCTTTCTTTTGCAGCCATATTACATTTAAACTGAGGCCTACGTAACTTCTGAAATTTAGGAACTCCACTTTCCCAACTCCCTGCTCCTCACTTCTCATTCTTGCCCTTAATTGTTGTGATGGTGCCTCTCATGACTTCTAAAGCAGGCGTTTTGTTCTCCCATTCGCTTCAGGTCATTACAGTAAAATCTTTTCATTCCTGAAATCTTTTTTCCCCCCATTAGTCCGGAGACAAATAAATTGATTGTGATTTTCAGAGGCAACTGGGGTGGTCAAGCAGTTCCCAGAGAAGTCTGTAATAAGATTACTTGCGTAAGTAATCTGAGGACCGTGGGCTTTTGAAAATCCCAAGTCTTCTGGCTACATTTTGGCTTTTTAATACTTCTACTCACTTTCCCTTTACAAAGAGTATAGTAGCTTTATACTGTTTGCACCATTATAAGTAACCCCAACATTTATTCTAACACAGAAAAATCATGTCTTGTTTAACTTAGAAAAATAGGACCTTTTGGGTCATGAAGTCCTGTCTTCTGCTTTTACTAGCAACTGTACAATATTATTTTGTTCTCAAATATATCAGGTTATATTGCTGAACTACTTAGCTTTTCTGCTCTGATCCAGGATTCTCTTGCAATGGAGATCTGTTTGAACTGAAGTAGTTCCAAGAGTCTAGTTATGTCAGATAAAAGCTATGTTTAAAATAGTCTATATGATTTGATTTAAAAGAAGTAAGATTGCCTTGTTTCAGCACAAGAACAAGAAAAGCTATGTTTGCTTGAGAGATTTTTATCAAATAAGGCATACTTGTTCTCAAGGCCTTTCTATGACTTGCAAGTCTTTGTCCTAATACCTCCTCTGCTCTTCTGACAGACAGTCAGCTTGTCTGCCTGTCTGTGCTGTAGGGACGGACCATTACCCCCGTTCTGTCAGCGAGAAAGCAACGCAGGAAACACCGAAACGAATGGCCCGTGAACTGCGACAGTACGGAGGACAAGGCAGCAGAAAATCAACCTCAACCCAATACTAGGGTAAACAAACCTGCATAATGCCGTAACGCTTGCCCAGTTTGGGGCGTTTGGTGATACTAGTGGGAATTTTGGCCATGTGGAGCCTTGTGAATCCAAAGTTTGCAGTTTGTACTACCTGGGTAATGACTCGGGTTACTCTAGGGTGAACTGTAATGTTGTTACTGACTACAGTTGTGTTGACAGCTGTATCTGTTGTTTCTTTTCTAACTGAAAGATGCAAAAGATGTGTGCTCACTGATTTTTCTCAATACAGATTAACTGGAAAGATCTTCATTTTCAGCCTCAGATTCATCTTTTATAAGCTTCAACAAAGGCATAATACTTTAGTTTACCACCGCACTCAAATCAAAGGAGGGAGATCAAAAACCCTGTCTTGAAAAGATTATGCAACTCAATAGGACCTGATCTTGTTGTATTATTGCATCCATTACAACAGCACAGTTCAGGCAGGTGTTAGTTTCAATTAACCTGGGATTCAGGTATTCACAACATCTTGTCTGCCAATTACTCACATAATTACATGGCCCAGGACTGTAGAATAGAATCAGCCATCATGCTAGGCATGTGTGATTACTGAAGAAAAGAGGAATTCAGAGGGTGTATGAGTAAAGCACAGCTCCAATGATCATGGACAAAAGTGGTCTTTAGTGAGGAAAGCTTATTTACTAGGCTCTTGCTGATCTCTTGAATGCAGGAACTGTGCCAACAGTGTTTGTGTGACACGCAGATGCCTCACAGCTGTCCGTTGTTTTTGTATTCTTATTCAGTCAGTAGGTAAAGTGAGAACTTATTTAGCATTTTTCAAGGAAGAAACTGAAAGACATTCCAGGGAGCTAATGACACAGCCATACATGGCAAGAAATCAAAATATGAGAGTCAAGAAAACCTTAAATCCAACTTTCTCAGACCAGGATGTCAGCTGAAAAAGACAACTGCTGACATTTTGACCTGAAATATCCACTGACTTGGTCAATATGAATCCCTTTTTTGTATGGCTCTGTCACTGTACTGTCAAAAATCAATCCACCATGGGCCTCCACATAAAGATCGTTTAAGGTCAAAGGCCAAAGGTCTTTCTGAGCCGTAAATGCCATATATCTTTGTACTATTTTAAGCTAGAATGCCATAGCAAATGCGAAATTATGGACGAATGTTGTGAAAAGTAGCAAATTTCTTCATAATCTAAAACTTCATATACTTAATTGTACATACTTAACGCCATCTAAGTTTGATGATAACATTGTGTAGGAAGCATTAGAAAGGTACGCTGTTTCTTTCCACTCATCGTATAGATCCAGACTATGTTAACCTAAATCACTTCCTAGAAAAGTAACTGTTCATGTCAGTGGAACAAATTGTGAGGAAGGATGCTGCGCAGCACTGATTACAAAATACAGGCCTTTATTTCATCAAGAATTTGATGTGAATATGATCTAAAACTAATATCATTTGACAACGTTACAAGTGTACTTCTCATTCTAAAGGAGAATCTCGGCTATTATAGCCTATGTTTTACATGGGAAGTGTTTTGAAATGTGCAATAGATTTTGTTGTGGGGGTTTTTTTAAATGCAGGAACCTCAACAAATGGAATGCCTATTTTTAGATTTCTTCAGCATTTTTTCACTAAGTGCAAATATTTAAACTGGGAAATTCTCAAAGGGCATATTTATACACGCATTTTAATTTTTATAGAAACTCTTTGCTCTTAGTAGAATGCATGGAATATGATTAACTGCTATACTATGGCTAAAACATAATTTTGTACCTCTCTCCATATGTATTTGTGGTTTTGTGTATATTTACTTACACAGGTAATTAAAAAAAGTCTAAATTATGTGATTTGTAAATGCTACATTGAGGCATTTCTGTGTTTTTTCAGTAAGGGAGCTAATATGGCTCCTACTGAAATTCTGCATTATGCCGAGATAAAGCAATTCAAACGTATACCAGTTCTCTGGGAATTATAGTACCAAAAGCTCAGGGACATTTGTCCCACAATGCAGCTTTTTCTCGACGTCATATCCATACATCTTACATCAATCACAGAAATAATCTGTTTGACAGCTGTGCGTTTGGGGCATTGTGATACACGAAAGTTCCAGATTAATACACGAGCTCAGAGATATTTGCTGTCATGAAAATAACAGTTTTAATGCAGTCTGAGTGTTGTCTGAATTCAGAGATCAGTTTTAAGAAAAAGAGGAGTCAGGCCCCAAACCTATGGATATTTCTACTGTTACGTACTGTTTTAAATAACATAATCCTTTTCTGAATGACATGTAGTTTTTTTATCATAAGACCAAGGCGAGAATTAGATGGTGAAAAGAAAACACCCAAGATTATTCCTATACTGGTAAATATATTGCTAAAAGGAGACTTACCCACCTCCCACCCAGTGGTACTGGTGAGAAGTAGCAGTGGTATGTCTTGTATTTATTTCTGTCCTTAATATCACCATTGAATGACATCTCAAGCTTCTCAGTGTTCCTGCAGAGATTATGCAGTGTGGCCAGAGTATCCCTTTTTGTGGGGGAGGAGGAGTCAGACAGAGGAGAAGAAGAAGCAAGGTGACAGCAATGAGTCATTTGACTCACATGATACACATGGGTGAGCTACATCTTGCTTCTGCATTCCTGTAAACGTAGCTGGGATGTATAGGCAGGAACATCACCTGTGAGACATTGCAATTACCCTCCTGTGTTCTTTAGGTTTGCAAAATCTCAACCGTAACAGAGTCAACCTGGCTCGGACCATGCGTTACAGGGAAGATATAACCCAGCTGGACAGAGTCCAAAGAGAAAAATAAAATTATCAGAGAATGATCCAGAAAATGTCATGCCTGGAGAACAATAGAAAGAATTATAAACTGAGAAAGGACTGGAGAGACATGTTTACCTGGTGTATGGCAGGAGGCCACAAAGAGGAGAGGAATGTGGCAAATAGGCAGTACGGGGATAGTTCAGATTAACCATCAAAACCCCCTTCTCTTGGAAGTTCTTACAAAGCACTGGAATGAGTTGCATGTAGAGGCTCTGGAGTTCCTGTTAGAGGAGGCCTATAAAAGTATTTTAGACAAACAGCTCTCTAAAATGAAGTAGACGTGATCTTCTGGTGTAGGGAGATGGATCAAGCCATCTCTGGAGGGGTCTTTTTCAGCTCTATTGTCTCTGATTTCATTTTTAGGCAGGTATAAATCTACCATAGTTTAGCAGATTGTTACATCTGATAGCTTTTGTAAGTGGCACAACCTTCAGGGTAAGCTTTGGGTGAACAGTTCACATCTGTCAACATTGCAAAAGCCATAACCATAACTGGCTCTAATTAGCAGCCGATATGGCAGTTCTAGCAGTTAGGACAACAACTTGGCTATAAAGGATGAATGATCCTTTCACCCCAGTGGGTGTTTCTTCAAGCTCAGTGAAGCTGGTAAGTCAGAGCGAGGAAGCTGACAGCGCTGCTATCCATGATGTATCTTTTTTTCCCTTGCTATACTGCAGAGGATGTGGGTCTCCGAGACTGTGCATTCAGCATCTTTCACAAGCACTGCTTTCATACACAGAATAACCTACTTGTGCATTGGTGTTCCGTACTGAAAATTGTAGGGGTTCCAGTGGAGAGGTTGAAGGGAGGGAGAGGAGAGATTTATGATAAGCAGGTAGTTGGCTGCTCTTCGCTGAAGGCATGTAAATAGAGCAAAACTCTGACATCAGCACGTTTTCAAACTTAGGCACTGTTGTGAGCTCTCCGTTTAGACATGGGTATGGTTTTAGACAGGGGAGAAGGATGACCCAAGAATTCCTCTCAGCCTCATGCATAAATATTTGTATCATAGGTTTCAAGAGCAGAGAAAAAGCAGTGTTACTTTGCCTCCTCCTCCCCCAACTGCCTGTCTGTCTCTCTCAGCTTTCTACTATCCCAATGGCAAAAAATACACTTTCAGCTGTAATGAGTGTTTCCGATTTGTAATCCAGGCCAGTCTGTCTCTTTGCAAACTGCCAAAATTGTGAAGGATGCTGGTCTTCGCCAGATGCTCATATCTGGGGTCAGAAAAAGGCTGATCTTTTGAATTCTGTCTGCACTAAAGCCAGAAGGCATATGTGCTGTACCTGCCTGAGGGTCGCTTGAGATTGCAAGGCTGATATATTTCTGTCTGTCTTTTCAACCAACTTCTTTGTTTCTCCCACACTGGAGCTGCATAAATTCACATTGCTTTCTTTGTTATATCTGTTTCATTTAAAATACACAGGAAGCCTTGTACGGAAAGTGAGACATTCTGGAGCTTTGGCTCTGATACCTCCCGATAAGAAAAACCCAAACAAATTCATGACAGAGCGTTAAGGAGAGCTGTTGCGAGGACACCATTTAGAGGACACATCAGACTAACCCGGATCGGTGGGCATGTGGATGCAAATAGTGACTGCTTAAAGGCAAACCGAAGCAAACCCGCAAGACTCTGTAAATGTGGAAAAGGAAACAGTGTAATGGTGTGATTTATCTAAACTCACAGCGCATGTAATTTGATGAAATTAGGGGGAAAAATGAATGCTCCCCTAATTTCCACATGCATATCCATCCCTTAAAAATCAGTAGGGTAACTAAAGTGGCATGTAAGCCCTGTGGCAACTGTCAGATAAATTACAAAACAGTGAAGAAATCTCCTGAAAGTAATGCAATATCCAGCTAACCGTTTTTCCTCTTTCAGAAAAAAAGACCTTGAGCTGCTACAGTTGATTCTACTACAGAAATGTTACAAAATTTCTCACTGAAAAGGCAGATATGTGTTTTTGTGCATGAATAAGTCTTTTATTTTCTAGACAGAGTGCAAATGGAGGCATAGTGAAAATTATTAAAGGGCACTAACAAGGGAATACCAGTCTTTAGGCTAATTTTTGGGTAACTATTTCTATTTATTTTTTCATTAAACAAAGTCTGCAGTTGCACAGATTGTTGTTATGAAGTCCCTAAAGCCCTATAAAGCATAGTAATGTGAGTAAGTTTTCAGAATTTAGTAAGTCTAGCTCTGGGATTTTACTATTACCTAATGTTTCCATTCTCTGGTACTGTGAAAGCACTATAAATGGCACCTTTCATGAACCAGCTCTTCTGAGACTAGCAAGCTGCTTCTGCAGCGTGCTGGTGGATCTTTCTTAAAACACACACAGACACATAGACACACAGACACACGGGGGGCCACGCAGACACACACACACTCACACACACACACACACACACTTTGACCGCTCCATTATGAAAGCTTTCATAAGAAAGCAGAATTGTCCCACTCATAGCCATTATATCTGATGACATTCTTAATACGGGCTATTGTTTGCAGAAAGAAGCTATTGTCTAAGATTGCAGATCTGCTGACCAAAGCACATGTAATAGGCATAGCTTTGGACAAACTGAGCCTAGCCCCGGGGAACAGCTTAGCGGTGAGTTTGTTTGAATGTCCTGATTCAGTGGTGATCTCCAAAGAGGAAATGCCCACCATTATGTAAGGATTGCCGTTTATCTAAAGTTTGAAAAAACATCATTTGTTCCTTTATATCCCATAATGGAGATGGGTCTTATTTAAACCAAGACATAGTGTTAATGAAAAATTGTCTGAATAGAAAAATAGAGAAAAAAAAAATCTGTGTTAGAAAAACCCTAACTCATCTACACTATCTTTCTTGTAAGCGATCAACAGATAGTTTCAAATACAAAACTTTCCAAGATGGTACAAAGAGGCAACTTCAGAAGAGACAGGAAACATCTTTACATTCATATATGTTATCTGTACATAGACAGTTTTGCTTTGACAATGATTAGGAAAAATCACATGGCACTCAAAATGAAAATGCCAGAAACCATGTAAAAATAACTTTAAAAAGTCACTGGAGCATTTTCTGGTTTTCTTATTTTACTCAACTCTCAGCTATATTCAATGGGCATTATTCAGCTGCCAGTGACGAAGAAGTAAATTCAGAGTAGAGCAAAATGATTTATTATCCTGAAATGAATTATTAAAGAATGATTACTCCTTTTTCTGTTTCTGAATTATTTCTGAAGTAATTTTAGTTTCTGTGAAAACAGCACACTATTTAAAAAGTATTCATAAATTGTGTATTTCTTGTTTGTTTGTTTTCAGATTTAGTCTTCAGGGTGTGCTTAGATCCATAGAGCCATAGATTATGAATTCACAAGGGATCATTGTAATCATCTAGCCTGACCTATGTATTTTCAGTTTGAACTTGAATATGAAATGTTTTGAAAAACATTCAGTCTTGATTGAAAGCATTTGCTAGTTATTCCATTGGCTAATTACCCTAACTATTAAAAATTTGTTTTTCATTCCTAGTCTTAGATTTTTAGCTTCAGCTTTTAACCTCTGTATTTTGTTGTGTCTTGGACCAAAGAGATCACTATCGAAGTTTTATTTTGTGTGCTTATAAACTTTGTTGTCCCTTAGCCTTCCCTGTTACAGACTGAGTTTCTAGAATCTTTTGGTACCAGAAAATTTTTTTTTAGTGGTTCATCTCTTCGTCCTTCAAACCCCTTTTAAACAGTGACACAAGAACTAAACAAAATATTACAGGAGCAGTTGCATGAAGGTCAAATGCAGAGATAACACACACTTTGAGCACCTGGAAACATTGACATAAGGGAACTTTGGTCAACATGACTATTCACACTTGACCACATCAAAATAAAATTTGCATACAGTCTTCCAAGCTGTGTGCCACTGACCTTAACTCCTCATGATTTATTGCTGTTACAATGGCCGCTTACAAACTTTACCTGTGATTGTTTTGTGGTGTGTTCCAGATTTTTAATAACATGTTAAGTAAAATACAGTCAAGAGAAATTCCATAGAAATGGTCTCATTTTATAACAATATTTTGAGGGATGTTTGTTATTGAATTTTAATCCGTAGGTGTATGCCTGTTAAATTTTAATGTACTACATTAATTTAACATCATCTAATTAAATGTAAGGTAATTTAAAGTTGAAAGTCTAAGGGGGAAGACAGGGTTAATACAATTTTCTTCATCAATTGACCCATACTCCCATTGAAATATATTGCTGGTTTGACAGAATTTATTTTCTATATAGTTTGCTGGATTGACATCAATTATATTTCCTTCCTGTAGCTCTTTGCTGAGTCCTGTATCAGCTGGGACTCAATAATTTTTTTTTGAGTTTTGCCCAAGTTCAATGTCAACCTGCCAGTTTATCATTACAACAGTCTTCTTGTTATCCTTTTGTTATCCTTTTCAAATATTTGCATAGCATTTTATCTTTCTCACCTTCTGGAACTTCTGTAGAAAAACATCAAAAAAGACCCAAAGTAGCCTTAAGTAGCACATTTGAAACTCTTGTGCATATTATTCAAATTTGATTAGGAGAGGATTAAAATTCGTACTGGTGAGTGACAACTTCTTAAATTTCTATGGAAATGTTTTATTATTACCTATGAGAAATCTGCCTGTCTAGATTTTATCCAAAAAAAGATGGAGATACATGAGGAAAATGTTGGAGATATTTGAGTTGTTTTAACTGCTGCCACCACCTTCACCTAGGAAGAAAAAAAATAATCATAGTTAGGATTCCACTTACTCTCAATGTATTCCATTTACTCTCAATGTATGTCCCCAAATTATGCTTTTTTTCCCTTTTTTTTTTTTTTAATATGTACTTTTCTTAAAAATATGTACTTTCCCGTTCATCCTGATAAACCTTTATTTTTCTGGGTTCCTTTGTGCTTACAAACATTTTAGTAGAACAGGAAAAGGTACAAAAAGAACAACAAAAATGATGAATGATATGGAACCTTTCAAAATGAGAAATGACTCAGTCGACCAGCCCCCAGCCTTGTGAGGAAATGAATGAGAGGGCATATGGTGCAGGTCTGCAAAATCATGTAGGAGCTGGAGAAGGTTAATAAGGAACAATCATTCTGTATCTCTTTGGCCATAAAACCCGGGCAGTATCAAATAAAACTAACAACTGGTGATTGAAAACAGGGAGGGGATTCTTCACACAGCGTGTAACTAAGCTGGGGAACATTGCACTGTTGGATGCTTGCAATGCTGAAAGTTTATAGGGATTAAAAAAGTGATAAATTCGCATGGAAGAAAATATTTTTGGGGTTTTTAAATGCAAAGACGCTCACACCATCTCAGGAAGTCTTTGAGCCCCAAAGTACCGAAAACTGGAAGTGTATTCCAGGGATGCATTGCCACAGGCATGCCCTGTCCTGATATTCTTTCCTAAGAGCATCTGCTGTTCATTGGTGTATTAAATTAGCTACCAGCCTCTTGTCTTGACCTATGATGGCACAGGTCTTCCTATCCGCTACAACTGAGCACTTTGCACCAAGGCTAACTCTCATGTACAGCTGCTCAGCTATGTCATATGCTGTTGCTTATGTTCCTTGAGCAGCTGAATATCTTTTTGTAAACAAAACAAAACCCCCACAAAAGCGAATAAGTGCCTGACAAGCAAAAACCAGCTAATCCACATGCACAAATACCTTTGCTGGCATGTGAACATGGGTATTGTTTGGAACAGCTATCTCTGCAAAGATAGTGTGACCAAAAAGCTTAACTGCAAAAAAATAAGTATGATCAAAGATGAGCTAAACAGCTGCCATAAGCTGAAGAAAGACTCACAAACACCGCTTTTGTGCTCTCCTACTGGCTCCAGGCCACAGTAACTGCACTGAAGTTGATGTGATTAATTCAGAACTACACCACTGTAACATTAAGTTTTAATCCAGTACAAAATACAGACGGCGTGTTTTCTAGCTCTTTATTTACGGAGTTTTTTAATGACCCTTTGTTGTATGGTTACTGCAGTATGTGTGTGAGTATTTAGAATAGCATGGGCAAGTATTGTGATGCCCTAACAAAATTAGAGAGCAAAGTGTCAGGCCTGAACAGTGAGAGCATTTGAAATGACTGCTGTGGGGTTCCACTCTTTGATGGGTTACGAAGTTACGCTGCAAACCGGGATTCAGTGAGTTTAGCCTGCTACCAGACTTCCCAACTGGCAGCCTGGCTGAGGCACGTTGCGGGGGGTTAGATTCCTTCGGGACAATCAAGGTCATGCGAGGAAGCCTATTTCTCTCCATTGACTGCAGAGGAAGCCTCAGGTGATTAGGTTAGATATAGATATCAAATTTCTAGATGGTACTTTATCTCATTTTAAATCCCTAGAGGACTGTTCATCTCATCTTCAAATATGTACCTAAGAAAGGTCAGATGAATTGTCATGTGAAATGGCTATTTCTCTCTACTGACCGCAGAGGCAGTTTAAGGTCAATAGCTTAGACTGAGACATCTAACTTTTATATGGTTAAATCTGCAAATGAAGAATATCACCCTTTTGTTTCATGTTGAGTGGATTAAATGCCATGACAAATATTCTCTTACTCAGTAATAAATGTAGTGTTGCATATTTCACAAGTTGGCAAGACCTGCAAAGTCTTCATTTTAAATTAGATTTTACTCAAGATAATGTCAGTGAGCAATTAAACTATTTTCAGGAAATTCTATATTGCCCTAGGTTCTTTACGACTTGACATGAGAGCAAAGGCATTCAAAGCTGGGACAAAAGAAACTATAAATACCAGATGTGTCTGTGTTTGTGTCACAGTGAGTCACTTCCAAAGGCAGAACAGAGTCCTAAGCTGTCTGCAGTGTGTATAAAATGAGATTTCCCATGAATTTGTGAGTTATCCTGATGCATAACCCAGCATTAGGCCATTTTCTTAGCATAAGAAACCAAAAGTATTTCAGAGACTTGGTCAGTACTCTTTGAGGCAAAATGCTATTCTTTCAAAATTGAAATGCTCCCAATGAATGTTTCAATACGTATGTGCTGGTTTTGGCTGGGATAGAGTTAATTTTCTCCGTAGCAGCTAGCATGGGGCTAGGTTTTGGGTTTGTGCTGAAAATAGTGTTCATAACACAGAGATGTTTTCGTTACTGCTGAGCAGTGCTCACACAGAGCCAAGGCCTTTTCTGCTCCTCACACCACCTCACCAGTGAGTAGCTGGGGGTGCACAAGGAGTTGGGAGAGGACACAGCCAGGACAGCTGACCCCAGTGACCAAAGGGATATTCCATACCATATGATGTCATGCTCAGCATATAAAGCTGAGGGAAGAAGGAAGCGGGGGTACATTTGCAGTGATGGTGTTTGCCTTCGCAAGTCACTGTTATGCATGATGGAGCCCTGCATTCCTGGAGATGGCTGAACACCTGCCTGCCCATGGGAAGTGGTGAATAAATTCCTTGTTTTGCTTTGCTTGTGAGCAGGGATTTGCTTTACTCATTAAACTGTCTTTATCTCAACCCACGAGTTTTCTTGCTTTTACTCTTCCAACTCTCTCCCCACTCCTGCCATGGGAGGAGTAAGCGAGCGGCTGGGTGGGGCTCAGTTGCCTTCTGGGGATAAACCACGACAATGTACTTCTAATGCAATCACTTAAAACTGTTGACATTAACTTACAGACTAGCATATAGAATTTTATGGGCATTTTCTTTTTAATCAAAGTTAATTATGTTACATTTTCAGTTTGATTTAAGGAAGACTATTTAATCACTTTAAATCATATGTAATATTTTATATTTTATTACATTTTGTTTTGCACTTCTAAAATGTAACGTAATTCAATATCTAATAATTTCAAAATCATTAATTTCAACATTATAAAAAAAGAAATGTTTAATAAAGTTCCTTTGTCATTTATAAACCAAAATATTTTATTAATTTTGTCTTCTGAAAAATATTTTGAGATGTTAATCTTGATTCTCTACCACATGCCAGAGTTCAGCAGGAATCTTACTTTCCCTACAAGTCTGGGTTTTTTGCTATTTAGAGTATCACTGACAAACTGAATCATCAACGGAATGTATTAATTCATTTATATCAACAGTATTGTTCCTGTCTGCTTTGTTTTACTCTGAGCCCTTATTTTTTCATCAGCAGCTTGGAAGTGAATCAGTGTCTGCTTATTTTCTAAGGGAACTGTAAAGGGAAGGGCTGCTAATTGTCCCATAAAAATATTTGTCAGGGAAAACATGTTTGTTTTAAAAAGTAGTTTTATCCATGAGTGATCTCATGACTTAAAATTTTCATCTTTGAGGCACGTTTAAATTCTCACAATGTCCAGAATGTTATTATACAGCCAGGCCAGCTATAAAACACAAAGATGGATTCAGGATTTGTCCAGGTTGACCCTTCCTTGTCCGCAGTCCATGTCTTCTCATTTCCTGGATGTCAAACAGTAATAAGGAAAAAAGATTTCAATAGTAGTTGAGAACCGTCTCAACATTTAACTAAAATATTTAACTCAAGTATTAGGAAGTCTGCAAAAATACAAAACTAGATAGAATGCACACTGAAACTTGAAGGCTGCTGATGGGTTCCAATAGCTTCTGATAATCGTCTTTTCTGTGAATAAAGAAAATATTTGTGTAAAATTTTAAAATATTTGTTTGAATTCTCAGAATTTCTCATAAGGAACAGGAGTGGAAACAGTTACATATTGAAGAGGAACTGAAGTCTACTATTCTCCAGAAAATTGGTCCATTTGCTTTCTTTTGATGCTTGTCTATCTCAGAGATGACTCTTTGGAATAGATGAAGTTATAGCAGAATAAAAGTTCTATGAGTCATAAAATGGCACATTTGAGCTGCTGCTGTATGAAGAAAATGTTAATTGACCCAATATTAATTTTTGTTTGGAAAAAGTTCCTCTAGCTTGATGATGCTTGCATTACACGTACAATCTGAGTGGATACCAGAGTCTTACTTCTGTCTTTTTATAAGTCTAGGAAATACATTGTCTACTGATGTGACAGATAAAACTGAGTTCATTTGTATGATCTGAGACATAAGTAAAACTGTATACCTGGATTGTTGCCTATTCTGTTTAATACACAGTGTTACTTTTTAAACCAGCACAACTTCTGAAACGCAGGTGGCTCCAGGGTGGGCAGTAGTTCAGGGAAATGAAAATCAATGTTTTACAAATGAATAAAATCTAATTTTGGTGTCCATCTAAAAATGAAAAAGTTTTTGAAAATTTAAAAAAAAAAAAAAGAAAAAGGACAATCATAAAAATCTTTTGTGGACAGGAAAAAATAATTAACAGAGAAAATTAACATGTGCCTACCCACTAATCTAAACAGGATTGCAACTTGTATAGATGGCCTGGCTTTCAGCTAGCACTTAGCATTGATAATAGTGTAGTCACAACATCATTAAAAGTGCACCATGAAGTCACAGCACCATTGGGATCCTTAACACCCATGCAGGTCTTTGGATGAGCCCTTGAGCCACAGGCACAGTGAGCTCTGTGCTGCTGCCGGTTACACGGAGAGCAGTCCCTGCCCACTTAAAGCTTTGAGTAATACCATTAATAAGTCTTGTGGGCTTCAGCCTTTTTCAGATACCAATGAGAGGGCACAGTGTAAATTCTTTCTCACAGAAAACAGTGGTACTAAAGGCATTAGGAAATGCTGGTTGGGAGTTGAACATGGGGGAACTAAATCTGAATATTTAGGCAATAAACTTAAGTGTTTTCAGATGAAAACTGGATTCCCTTCTGGCCCTTATGTTTTAGTCAAGAACACCACACTGGGGCTTACTATGAAAGTGATTTAACTTGGGTACCTAGAGTTGAGTTTAGGTACCTTAGGCGTACGGGATGTGAGATTAAGTCATCTGCCAGGCATAGCAGTGGTCCAAATATGATTCTACAATCCTCTGAAAATAAAAGCCTTTCAGATTTATTCTTTGCAGTTTAATTCATTTCATAGAGTTATTTTATCTGTAGTGGTTTGGCCAGGGAATGGAGATTTTTCCTATTGGAAATTACAAGTTGTTCAAAATTAAACCCTGGTTTCAGTTCTGACCCCTAAAAAAACCCTAGATTATTTAAGGCAAAGATAGCTAAACCCTCACAAATCTTTGACCAAAAATATGTTAGGAATGCAGTGGAATAACTCTGTGGGGTGTAACATCATGCGTTTATGCCAACTGGAACATTTGAGAAAATATTCAGCAATCTTGGTGCAAGACCATCATTGAATCCTACCAAAATTTCACCTTTGGGATGAAAGGAATTCAATAGTAGAATGGATGCAAACCAGTGCTGCTTGATGTGTTCTAAACTGATATCAGTCTACATGCGAATTCTGTATCATTTAATTGAACAAATTGAGCTGAATTCTGGTCATTTTTTAATGTAAATACATCCTTAAAGAGCAATTTTAACTGAGTTTAAAAGTTGAAATTAGGATGCCTCTTGACCAAATGTCAGTAGTCATCACAGTAGTCACAATATTTACAGTCACAGTAGTCACCAGTATTTCTTTAAATAAAAATGTCTAGTTTTTGAAATATCTCCTCCCAGTTTCCTCATAAATGCAATTTAGACAAACTAATACAAACTGAGTAAATTGTGAGAAATATAACTGAGGGCAAATACTGTTGTCTATTCCTGAGGGAAATAGTGTGAACTTTTATCCTAAATCAGATTAGAGCCAACAATTTAAGCTCAAGGTCAAAAGCATGGAAAACCTTTCCCAGACTATTTTGGCTTGTACAACTTCAAAGATCCGAGAGCAGAAGGCTTTGTTATATTCACTCTTAAGCAGATTTTCCTGGGAGATGCACCACCTTGCATGCAGCCCGGTCATACTTTGCAGAGTTGGTAGCGTTCCCTGAGATCAGTTCTACTTGGAAGAATGCCAAGAAAAAGCAACTGGAGCAAATAATATTTGTGGCTTTTTTTTTTTTTTCTTTTCTTTTCTTTTCTTCCCTTGGAGAAGTTACTGAACCAAAGTCCAAGTTGGTGCTAGAGCTGTTAGATGGCAGAGGGCACAGGATTTTTCCTAGGTGAGATGTAAAGTTAATGCTGGGGTTGTTAAATAGCTAATAGTATTTTTTTTTGCAAGATTAAGAGGCTTAACTACAGCATCCTAGCCAGATTCTGACTCAGCTCATTGCATCATAAACTCATAAAGTTCATCCTGTAGAAAGTATTATATCCTTCCTCTCCTCAGCTGTTTGTTAAGTGTCACTGTGCCCTGGCATGCAGCTGCTGTATCCTATTAAAGAGATGGTTTAAGTGATGCTTATACAAAACACTGTATTTAATAATATAGCAAGGCTACTTTGTGGTTCTGGATTAACCCTGAGGGCTTTCCCTTCTGTTTTATACCTGATCCTTCGTGGTTTTATTCCTCTTTCTTAGCCTTCTCCCTAAAGCTTTCAGCTGTTTTTTTCAGCTTTATGCTCCCATCCTGCTTTCGTTGCCACCCTCATTTCCATTTTCCAGTGCTGCATCTTACTGCATACAATTCTTAGGGCTTTAGCCCCCAGAGACAAACCATTTCCAGGGAAGAATCAGCTTGCTCGCTCTCTCTCTCTGTGTTAAAAAGTATGTTTTTCACTTTCATGGTTTCAGGGAAAACTTGATAATGTGATCCCAATGAATCCTTACTGCAAGCTCAAAACCCAGAAGTTTAAAAATCTTGATTTTTAACCTCACACTGTGACTTTGGCAGGTACTACTTAGTATTTTTAAACTAGAGATTTGTTTTATTCTAGCATTGCTTACCAAGTCCCTCTAGGGCATGAGCACACCTTCTTCCACTGGCCCCTCTTTCCTCATAGGAAGCTTCATAGAAATTGCTCAGCTGTTTATGAAGAGATGCCAGTCCTTCTTCCTACACTCACATCCATACTGTAGGAAACTTCTTCCTGATAAAGGGCTACCCTGTCAGCAGATATTCTCCTAAGAGGCATTGCACATCTTTATGGCTTCTGGAGGAAGCATTCAACCCAAAATTTCTGTGCATCGGTGTAGAGTCCGGACATTTAATATCCTGCTCATCACTTCTAAAACCTTTGGAATCCTGGAAGGCAAATCTCATGAAACAAACAAGGAACTTCCACTACCATGTCGGTGCTTTCACAAGTCTCCTGTACACTCTGCATGCAGTCTGGGACCAAGTTGCCTACCTCCTTTTGAATTTTGATGCAGGGTCTCAACCCAGCACAGTGTTGGACTGATTTTTGTTTAAAATGGCAAAGTAGTTGGGCTGGAATTTGGTTTGAGACTGAGACGTCTCACCCAAAGGCTCACGCATAGCTGAGAGGGACCCATCAGTACAGCCTGTGGTATCTCACCTGCATTCCCAGTGCTGCCACAGGAATGCAGCAACGGTCCCTGAGTTACACCTGCCAGATCTATAGGACTTCCAAGGGCACTGCATGGCCATGTGATGCCAGCTGAATACATCCCCACGTACCTAAACGGATTAGCTTTAACATAAAGAAATTTCCTGAAGTACAACACCTTGATTAGCTCAGTCAAAATCCAAGATAAACCCATAGCAAGATTAATCCAAGAAATTACAGTATCAAGCGTAGCTAAGCCATCGGAGTCTATCAGGAATTTTTCTTGAAGCAAGAATGGATCCAAAGGATTCCATTCATGACTTTGTCAGATCCATTCTGTGTCCCAGGACAAAACCTCTCCAGGGAAGCTGCTATCTCCTTTTACTGTGCTTGCATGGCACACAGAACAGGGGAATCCATGCCATAAGTGGGAAAAAAGAAAGAAAAAAATTATACACAGTTTATTACAGGTATTGCAAGTCTAAGAACAAATATTAAGTGTATTTTCTTATCAGAAAAAAGCCAAATGAATGTGTTTCTGACAATAGTTTTATAAATTGCTTTGAGAAATATAGATAAAAATTATATAAAATAAAATTATTTTCAATGTAGGTTCCTACTAAATTTCTGAGGTAAAGTACAATTATTATAAGAATGTTTTATAACGCACATTTTGCGGAGGTGGACCTTTTTTTGTTCTTCATCAGAAATATGTAGCTGGTTTAGCATAATGGTCCCTATAAGTAGATATTACACACGCAAGTTATTTGTAATAAAATGAAAGCAACCACCTGTAAATAATCTAATTAAATTGAGGTGAGTTTTTGTTGTTGTTGTTGTTGTTTTGGGGTTTTTTTTTATGCAATGCCAATCATTCTGATTTCCATACTTGCCACCTAATAATCTCAATTTACTGGTGTTAAAGAATAGTTGTCTGCAACATTTTTAATATTGGCCAAAGTAATTTACAAGAAGCAGAACCAGAAATGAGATTTCCTCTCTCTGCTGTAATCCTGACATCTCCTTTAAGAGCGCTGTGCTCTTCATGCTAGCTGATTCAATGGGCTAATAGCATCAGTTGTTTGGCATCCTCAGACAGGTGAATGGGGAATAATTCTTGCTGGATCCCTGAGTGTGTTGGGCTGTGCCCCATAGTACTCTCTCAATAACTGCCAGGCATGGTTTGGGGCATAGAAAAGCCCAAGGACTGACCTCAAAAACATCTTGGATGCAGCCGCAGGTGATGGAACAGTTTAGTTGCATGGGTGCAGGTCACTGTACTCTGTTCCTCCTAGGATGAGAGATGACTCGCAGCTTAAGTCATGAATTTAGACATGGTCAATTTAGCCAGATTACCCCAGGAGGCAGCTTTCCACCCTGGCCCTGGAGCACACTCACCTGCGCCCCGTTTCTGCGCTGGCAGGAGCCTGGGCAGCTTACAGACCCTCTGCACATCACAGCTCTCTTCCAAGGGATGCCAAAGTCCATGGGTCAGCCACTGCAGACGGCTTCTCTTGGGAAACACAACCGTTTCTCCCCATCTTAACCGTGCAGGGTACCAGGGCTTCTGTCAGACTTTTAATGTCATAGGAATATTGATGGCACTATAGACAGCTACAGTAGATAGTCTGGAAACAGCCCTCTGCCTTTCTCACCCCATGGACAAAGTGCAGTAATATTACTCTTGCTCCTCCTTGAAAGGCTGTGATGAAATATTTTCTGATTGTCAGGTGTTGTTATTAGCAGAACATGTATATTTTTCAACTACAGGCTGGAACTTTTTTGGTGGAAACGTGTTTATCTGCCCACACACAAATACTGAGAAAAGTGAGAGAAATGTAACACATGAGAATGAGTGGTGAAACTTGCTGTTTTAACAAGTTGGAAATGAAAACATAATGTAGTACACAACTCATTAATTAATTTTATTGCAACTTTATGCCAGTTTTTATTAGATGTTTTTATTGGATTAGGAATTGCATTTTGAGATTATGTTAAAACTATGATGGCGTTTGCCTATTCTCACAGTAGATGTAAAATTTAAATGGTCTTATTTTAATATGTATTTCTCCTATAATTTAGCTTTTGCCACTTGGCAAACTCTTTAGAGTCAAACACTTGGCATAAAATCAAGTCTAACTCTTTACAGTCAGAGATTAATGATCTGTCCATAAAGTTTTTTTACCGTATGGTTAAATCCCTTAGCATCAAGTGCTTCCACTTACGAATGTTACTTTAGCAGTTTGTAAATGACATTCACAAATAGCAATCATTTTATGGTGGTCCTGTGGCACAACTAGATCAGCAATGCTACCTCTTCTTCCTTCTTGCAATTAAAAGAAATATTTCAATCCAAATGGTATATCTGGCAGGGAACTGTCAAAAAGAAAAGGCTAATAGGAATATCCTTTCATATACTCTGAAAGAATCTTATCACATGTATGGATTTAGCAAACATGCACTGTCAGTTGATGCAAGAAGAATTAGCAGTCGTGCAAGAGTTTTCATTGATTTAGACAGTGATGAAGAGAAGACTCTGTACCATCACTGTTTTCCTTTTTTTCTTCCAGCCACAGAGAGCCTCTGTTCTCAGACGAGGTCTGTGTGTCAATTCATAAAAAGGGAAGCCGTCTCTAGTGTCACTGGCTAATGTTCAGTTATAATAAACATTTTATTGATACAAGCCTTTGCAGTTGTTAAAATGCATTATAGTATATCACATTGGATACCTGATATTTGATACTTGAAACTTTTAGTTATATGAGGAATATAGCAACAAACATAGAGAAATTAAATTAAGTGGTTAAAGTAAAATTTTAACACAGCTAATTTCTGCTATACAAAGACAAGTTCTGTTGACTTCAACAAATTTTTTTTTTAAAGAAAAAATTGGCTTCTTGGGTTCGTTCTTTAACTTGTCTGATCAAAATGACCATATTCTAGCCAAAGCACAAATAGGTTTACTGTATTTAAATTTAAGCCTCTTCTAATGTAATTGGTAAATATTATTTGCTTCCATTTTTTATTCCTTTGTGATTTCTTCTATGCATTCTCAAATAATTATGCACCACCTACGGAGACTCATGAGAACAGTTCATACTCTGGTTCACTGAGTTAGTGATACTCTGCACCCATCAAGATCAAGCCCAATGCATGGGTCAGCAGTTAGGATGATTTCTTACAGCACTGAGGGTGTGCAGCGGTACACATCCTTTGGCAGGGTAAATGTTTGTGTTTTTTATATATAAACTCTTCACAAAACATGAATGGCAGTGTAATCCAATTATGTTGATGGAACAGTTCTTTTGATGCTGTATTAACAAAATTTTACATTAAAGAATAATATAATGCAATGGTTGAATTATGTCTTACTTCTTCATATACTTTAATATTTTGGAAGTTTATGGCTTGTTTATACAGTAATTGCTTTCTAACTGTCCATTTTGGTAAATGCATTTAATTTCACAGTTTTCAAAGTAAGTTAAAGCTGATATATTGCATTTTAAAACAATCTTTACATTTCTGTGTCGGTCCTACTGGCTTACACGTAGTTAGACCTGCTGTTGAATTCTATTAACTTCCTTACTGGAACATTTTTCCTTGCCTTTCTCTTCTCACTCATGCAACCACACTGTATTTGCAGGAGATACTCTCATTCCCTGGATATTTACACAGACTTTTTTTGTTTTGTTTTGTTTTGGGTTTTTTTGTTTGTTTGTTTTTGTTTTTTAATATTATTTGTGAAAAGAAACACACACCAAAGCCTGAAAGGTTTCCACATCATGCAGCTCCACCAAAAGAGAATGAAACATGAAGAGTCTTGGAAAGTCGAGATTCTATGAAAAAATACAAGTGGACTGCAGAGAACTAATTGCAGTTATAAACAATTATTCCTATCAGGGGACAGACTCAGATATTGATAAGCTTAATTCCACATACCTGCAGACCGATTGTGCCCGTAGCTTCACAGGAGAATGGTTTGTCCCTTCTATTCTGCATGGGATGTGGGTTTGGGATATGGTTGCATGGATGGAACTGCTCTGAAACGGAAAAGCACAAACTTGAAAGTAAGAGCACTGGGGCATTTGTGCAACAACAGTCTTCTCAGAAATAATCTGCTTTGTGCAGGGAAGAAATTGCTCTGTTTGGGAATTGGGATAACATTTTGATTTGTATAAGAGATTCAACTCAGACTAAAGGGTTATATGGTCAAAATCTGTTTGCCTGAAGTCATCTAGAACTTTCCCAGAACATCCTGTTTATATCTATATGGCTTTAGAGAGAAGGAAACTTAAATAATGTCTGCAACCTGGTAAAATCCCATCTCTTCAAAATGAAGTGTAAAATTTCCATTGGAGTCAATGATACCAAGATTTTAACATCTGGATATACCAGGAAAAAATAACTTGACTTTTAAAAGGTAGCCTTCATAATGCATTTCATTTCAGATTTTATTGGATCTCACACACACATGACTGATGGAATGGAATAGATTTAATTAGCTGTTAGAAGTACATTTCTAACACGTTTTCAGGAAAATGGGCTTTCAAGCAAGTGTGCATTTTTGATGCATTGTTGTGGCATATGATATTTGTGCAACAGTGCTTGATCTATCAATATCTAAATGAGATTTTATTATTTTTAAGCTACTTCATGTTCTGAAGCTGTTAAGTAACTTGAAATACATCTAGGAGGAAATCTTGAAGTTGTTGAAGTCAACAGAAATTGTACTATTGATTTAAATAGGAGCAGAAGATCGCTTTTCTTATTTTATGCATTTTTTTCTAACAAATGCAGCAAAACTATTCTACTTTTCTTCCTACTCTTTTGTAGTTGCATTTGTATCAAAAAGCCTCTGAAAGACCATTAACAGAAACAGCTCTGATCTCAATATATATTTCTTGTGACTATATGTAATGAAGATGTAGTTCAGGTACTAAATTTGAAATATTAACTGTATGTAGGATTTTCAAAAGCACTTCATATTAGTTATATGTGTTTCCTTTGAAATTACTGGGATTTTTTACTTTGACATAATTTGGAGCAGGGTTAGGAAGAAGGCTGAGTGCTTTTGAAGATTCCAGGGTATGACAAAGTTGGCATAGGATACAGCCGCATTCCCTTTGATGCTGATAAAAACCTTTTTCATTTACTTCAGTGAAAGTCAGCGGTTATGTCACAAAATTTATAGAGGCGCTAAATTATGTAAGTATTGTAGGCTGAAGTTTTAGTGATTTGTAAGATCTAAACAAAGGATAAAATGTTGATCCATTTTCAGTGAATTACACTTTAAAAGCGATTATATAGACTTCATAGTTATATGGTAATATACTGGTGGATATGAGTGAGGTTATTAGAATATACTCCAAAGAGGGAAAGGAAAACAATATTTATCTTGTAAAGTGTACAGAAGTACTGACTGCAACAGCCAAATGACAATAAATTTCTCCCCATTAAATGTATGTAGCGTTACACAGAGAAATGAATGGCACAAGTATGAAACTAACATTTGCAAATTCTGGTTTTACCCAGAAACAGTGGGCCAAATAAACACTTAAAATACATAGTGCAGCTGAGAAAAATGGCATGTACAACTACAGCAGTTTTGGGTTATGGCTTGTAAAAATATTATGGAATGAACACAGTCATTTGACCACTTTTACTGCTTGTTGTTGCATTATGTAAGTTTCATATAGGTAAGTTTCATGTATGTAAAATTCATATAAAATTTCCATTACACATGTTAAACTTATGAAAACATTGTCTTGTTCAAGATTTTTTCCTTTTTTTTTCTTTTTTTTCTTTTTTCTTTTTTTTTCTTTTTTTTTCTTTTTTTTTTCTTTTTTTTTTTTTTTTTTTTCCCCTTTACATATGAAGTCTATTTTAGCTGCTTTGGAATTAATGAATTTAGTAGATATACCCCATTTCTGGTAGCAGAGTATGAACACTGGTTCTAATGCTTAACTTATGATGCTTTGTATGTGAAAAACTACTGGTTTAACTGACCTTCAGTTAGCCCTTAGACAACTTTCCATCCTCTCCTGCAATTTTCTCACCTTCTATGATATGTAAACCAATACCTGAGTTGAAGATTAACCAATAGATGTCTTAAAAATAAATAAATAAAAATTACATATTTTATTATTACCATCTTCTGTGTACGGTTATTCAAAAGATTCTGGTGAAATGGAGAGGGATTATGCTTACGTTGTAAAAAGGGGAACTGAGCCAAAGATAGATGATAAACTCAATTTTTCGGTCAGCTGAATTGCCCAGGAGGAGAGTCAGACTGTCCGCCACATTGCTTCCTGCCCAAGACAAGATTAATGTAGAACATAGGTTTCTAAACGTAAGATGGAGCATCACCTGGACTTCTGGGTGCCTACATTTACTCAGCCTTGATATTTTTGAACCTCACATTACCCCCTTTTTCCCTTAGCTGTCCATGTCATATTTTTAGTGAGTAAGAGTAAGCCTAGGCTTTGTGCAAATTTCCAGAGAGGTCCAGTCCACCAGGTGTGCTCAGAACACACTTGTAACACAGAAGACACCACACATAAATATAAGCGTAGCTAAATGGCCATTGCCTTTGTGGAAGAACTTTTGCTGGAGAACACAGAGTTAGTAGTTTCCCAGCTTTCTTCTGTGCAACAGCTGACTTTCTAACATACTTACCCAGAAAGTAAAACACCTGTATTCAGCATCATCTTGACCTGAGAAGATTTAAATCAGCTACTCCCTGAACACTGCCCTTACACCCATGGCTAAGGATTAGGACTGTGAAATTGTACACACAACTGCTAGCAGCCAAATATTTTATCATCTCCTCCCAGATCTTGTTGCCAATCTTATGTCTCTTGTTAGCTAAATAAATGCTTCATATAGAAATAAAGTCTTGTATGAAAAGAATTTGTAATTAAGAATATTGTGTTGAGTGGGTGATAACATCGCCTTTCATGGCACCAATGAGTCCCATACCTTTGGTCAATAGGATAATGATAACAAAGGAACTAAATTACTTTTTTTTTTTTTTTTTGTTAATTTTGTACTTAAACCATGAAGTTCATACTTTTCCCAGGTACCTAGTGCACTAGTAGATCCAGATTACTTACAGAAAACACACTAGTGAGGGGGTGAGTCTAATGGAGGGCATGGATCACCTCATAATATCTATAGAAGAAATCTTGCACTGGCTTTCACTCCTGTTTAGCAAAACATGCAATCAGATGCTTTTATAAATAGTTTAGAAACAAATCCACTGGAATCTTTAGAGATAATCACATGCCTTATCTCTTTGTTATACAGAAGTGAAGGTGAGTGGCCCAGTTCCCTTGTAAAGTTACATATGCTGTGAAGTAAAAGGCAATCTTTTCACCTCTTCTGAAGTATAGTCTCGGAGTCTCATGTGTTTTAACTACACTAGCTCAAGGGGTTAGCTAAGGTTGGCTGATCATTCAGATCCCATGTAAATAATCATTTGGAAGAGAAATTCCTTAACAATCCAAGCAGCAGTCAATGGATTTCGTCTTTGATAGGACTCTTTGCATGATCTACTTTATCAATATAGGGCATGTTAACTCAGTTCTTAAATGCTTGTAACAAGGTAATGTTTTAAAGCATTTTCTACAGCTTAAATCACAGAACAACATACATGTTTCCATCCTTTCCTTTGCTCTTCTAAAACTGAAAATACACGCGGAGGGAAGAAATCGTAGGCACGAAGGAAAATGCAATCTCCTATTGGCAATAGCTGTCTTGCCGAAAGATTTGTGAATGTGCTGGGTTTGAAAGACTTTAACAAAGTCAGAAACTGATAGCACCGGGTAGAGCCAGGCACGGCGCAGGCAGGTGCCGAACAAGCTTCCCCGGCTCAGGCTCTGCCAATGCACGTCCCCCCGACCTGCAGCGCTGCAGCTGTTCCTCTCCGTGCCAAGTTGTGTGGTGGTGGTTTGGGGATTTGGAAAAACACATTCTCTGCACAAATACATTTCAGGTCTCCAAAGGGCAGTGAATTAACCCACTGTATCACTTCCAGTGTAATGAATTTTTAAATTCCTCTTTCTAAGCACAAAAGCCTCCTGTTTTCCTGCAGGGCACAGTGATGAGTGTCCTTTTCATTATTCCTGTAACTCGCTGCTACAGTTTGATCTTTGCAGTTTTAGTGGAATATACAGCTTTAAAAGATAAGCATACTTTTCTTTTAGAAATAATAATTTTCTTTGAACCATATTTATTAAATTAACAAGGTGAGAGAAGAAATATTTTAATAATTCAGGGGCAGATTCTCTACCCTTTGAAGCAGTGATGAGCTCTCTGTGGTGTCAGTGATCTAAGTTAGTGCCAGCAGTGGGGGTGCTGGAAAGAGATATTTGTCTTATCTGGCTGTTAAAAGGGTACTCATCTCATTAACTGGTTTGACGTGTGATTTATAATACTGTATGTGAGTCCTGAACAACTATATTTTGAAAGGCATCTCAGGTTTTTAAATCTAGGTCACATTTTTCAGTCCTGATTCCACAGCAGCCTTGTAGAAGAGATGCAAGACTTCAGCTCGTCGCTGGCAGTGAACTACCAGATCAAACTTGTGAACTGGTTGATGGTAAAAGGGAGTTATGATGATTTAATGAACTACCAGAAATTCTTCTGATTCATTGATAAGTATTCATATTCATGTTCTGTATCTTTTTCAAGGACAGGGGTTTAATTCTCTGTGTTTTATGTCAGAACTGATGTGGACTCTTTGGGAGTGGGGGGGGTGTGACATGGCCTGGGCTGTGCTGACATGCAGTAACCAGTCACACCAAAGACTCATTATGTTTCCATATTTAAATATATCATGGATCACCCCACTGATTTAGATGATCTCCAGTTCCAAAAAAAAAAAAAAAAAAAAAAAAAAAAAAAAAAAAAAAATCATTTGTTTCATTCTGGGATAAAAGGAAGATGCCTTGCTTAACAGTACAGTTTTGGCTTACTGCAGTTTCTCACTTGCAGATTTGAAGACAATGGGTAACAATGAGACTTTCAACAACAGCTTTGTTGCCATTCACCCTGTCCCTTAGATAAGAGTTATCAAAGCATAGTGGGAAAGGGATATTTGTAAGGTTTTTGTTTATTTTCTTGAGGATCAGGTCAAGCTGGGTCAAAAACCCACAACACTCTTCTGCTTTCACTCCCTCAAAAGAAACCTCACTCTGCGCAAACAATTCTGCCCTTTCCCTAGAAATAAAAGATTGATTTTTTTCTTGACGATTTGTTTTCACTTTTTTTGGTGAATATTCCATTTTATCATATTAAAAATCTATGGTTCCATTTTCTTTCTTTAAATGAAAGGAAAATGCTGACGTGTTAAGTAACAATAAACTTAGAAAAGTAGAGAATGAGAAGGAATGCCAGGATATTTATTTATTGCATAGATATAATATTTTCCAACTATGGGACACAGGTCACATCACAGGAATAGTGAGGGATATCTTAGTTATTGTCCAGGATTGCTGGTTCTGTTAGTATCAATATCTTTAGTCTTTTGCTGCTTATTGTTGGGAATTCTTTTCAGAAGGGGACCTACACTCAGTGATGTCTGACAGTGTTTGTTGAAAGCCTGAAACTGTCACTGAGGAAAGCAACAGCCTGTGTATATTTTTCTGTATGCAGTAAGAAAGGAAGAAACTTTAAATGTTGAAACTAGAGGGTGTGTGGGGGGTTTTATAATTTCAAAACCTGGAAATAGAAATGGTGAAAAAGAAGCAAATCCTCTGTTTCCCCCCACCCTGAGGAGCATGACTTTTACTAAAAACAAACAAACAAAAACAACCAAACAAACAAAAACCCACCCAAAAAAAACCCCAACAAACCCATAACCCCAAATGAAATTATTCTTATATTGTAAAAATATACAGTGCTGTTTTGATGAACATGGGGCATTTTCCACTGGGGAAAGGAAAGGAGCTGAATGATACATCAAAAATCTGTGAATTGAGGTGGATCAGTCTTTAAGTACATGCTGAATGACCCCAGGAAGGACTTTTGGAAGTGGAAGAAGTTAGATCTTTCACCTTCCCAAGAAGATGCACAAATTTCAGGTTTGAAAGTGCCGCAGCAATGAGGATATTCCACTGCACTGGGCGCATGACAAGAGGAAAACTTCACCCTGAAAAGCCTGTGAGCTAAGATATATGACAGAAAAAGAGAGAGAAAAAAAAAAAAAAAACCAACCCAAAAAACCCAAAACCAACCTGGTTTAATCACTGGTATCCAACAAGTAGGGATGCCCTCCTGGTCCCATTCAGTGCTTAGTCCCCTGAATGGCTGGAGCCAGATGATCCATATGCTGGCTGATAACCATGGAGCAACTGTGCTCCCTGGGATGAGTGCCTCCAGTCCAGAACCTTTTCTCGGTGGTGTTGGCTTGCAGTTGGCAGGACAGAGAAGTTGAACAGCTGTTGGATTCCTCCTTGTGCAGCTGCTCATATCTGGGTATTTAAGGGCTTGCTATCGTGTGACTTCAGAGGGCATGGAAGTCTTTGGAAATGCCCCAGAGCTGGCATCCCTTCCACAGCTGTGAAAAAGTTGGACAAATCTAAGCAGGTTATTAAATCTGCAAGAACATTTATTTTCCCAGTCCTGGGTCTAATTCTACAAAGTGTTGAGTCTCTGAACATTGCTTCTGAGCACATGAAATGAACTAGATTCAGTAGGCTCATTTATAATACCACTTTATGTCTGATGTAAGCATCACCTTAGTTACAAAACCTCCAGTCAACACCGCTGTAAGGAGGTTCTGTATACATAAAGCATGAAATAATATTTCAAATCATGTTAGCTTAGTTAGCTTACATGAACAAATAAAAAAATAACATTATTTACCGTATCTACATAAGGAGAATTAACCCTTCAAGAGACCTTTGCTGTATGAAGATCTTGCTGCAGACAGTAATATGGAGTACTTTAAATCCCCCAGCTTAAAGTAGTGGAGAATTATTTTTAACTTCCTTCCAAATGTTAAATCTTATTGTAATATCTTTCAGAGAATCCAATAAAATTGCCTTCATCAACTAGTTAGTAAAAAACACGTTTTTAATATTTATATAGAATAGAATAGAATAGAATAGAATAGAATAGAATAGAATAGAATAGAATTTGGTAATAGTTTCTCTTTGGTGATAGGTATGTCTTAAAAGATAAAATATCTCAGGACGTGTTAGAAATTCAGAGAACTCTGAATGCTCAGCCCAATTCAGCAACAATAACATCCATGAAACGCTTTTGAAAGAGAGTATTCATCAAAATAAGAGAATAGCTTCCTTTCACCTTAAAACTTGCACCATACTTTTAAAACTGCCTGATCCCCACTGATGTCAAAATGCATTTTACCATTAGTTTCACTGAAATCAGAAACAGTCTAAAATGTATTATTTACGGAAAATAAAATGCCGGCTGGTACTTTACATTACACAGCAGATGTAGTGGCAGTGCTTGTTTGACAAATCTGAAACAGCTTTTAAGACAACTGAGGAAAGTTCATCGCCTTTACTGTATATTGCTCTCCCAACATGCTTACCATGCAAATTAAACCTCTGCAGGGCTATGAAATGTTATTAATAGTCACACATGGAAGACTTCTGGAAGTATAGGCCTTTTTTCAGCATATATCAATTTGAAGAATACTAAGAGGCTACATGGGGTACTGTCTGGCATAGACCTTTCACACAGAGGTCTGTTACAAAAAAGTAGGGCCACCTGAAAATTTGTAGACGTTAATGCCATGAAGGAAGTCAGCAGGGAAAAAAAAGCAGAGAAGCAGGACATCCCTCACAACTAGACTTCATCCTCTTGTTCTTCGTCCTGGAAATCAATAATATGAGATGAAATTTATCCCAACTTCATCAGCCAGTATAAGCTCTAGGTTCCTTCTCTTGTCAAACCATGCAGGAAAGGGGCTTGCTCTGCATTATCCACCTCTGCCCACTGACTGCAGGGGCAATGAAGAAGACTAATGTAGACTATAAACACGACACTGAGATGGTCAGAGATAGATGAGATGAATCCTTCTCCTTTGGATTCTGAAAATGCTGGAGCTGCATTAGTGAGAATATTTAACTGTTTTCCTCCTAGTTAGATCTAATGCTCATCGCAATCACAAGAAAAAACTCCACCAGTTGCAGTGGTAGCCTATACTGGCCCTTGACTTCTGCGTTCACGGACAGTTGCCAGTAATAGATTTCTTATCTATTACTGTTTGTCACTGCTCCAGCTCTGTTCATGGTGAAATGCAGCCTTCAATGCAAGACCCAGGAACTCTCTTCAGAAGATGTCATCGGTTGCTTCTTTAGGCAATGCAGTAAGTGGACTGAAACCATGACGTCCACATACACTTTTTTAAAAAGGGGGATCAGCTAAGGACTTACTAATGCATCGTTTTAAACCCTTGTATGTGAAGAATTCAACACAGTATACTGTTACACGCTGAATAAAACCAGCCCCCCAATACTTAATAACCTGCTTCAACTTGTGCATTAACACTGTAAAAAGAGTGGATTTAGTAACATTGAACTACAAAACGTAACTTGTGAAGCATTAACAGAATATGTTGTTCTGTCTGTAAATCCCCACCAAGCTTATAGCAGATGAACTAGTGGCTCAGCAGTAAGCAAATAAACATGTCACCTGGGGACAAGCTATGTGAACCTATTGACAATCACGTTCTATCACATGATGTAATTTCACGTTAAGGAAAGCTGTTTTAAAATAAGGATGTCATTTATTGTCAAGCTGGTCACTAATTTTGCAGTTTATTGGGTGACAGAAGATGGGTTATACATGGTGAGAGAGCAGAAACAATGAGAGGAGCAAAACATGAAAGCATTTTGTGACACTAAACACAGCCTAAGAGTTAACAGAAATTCCCAAAGAAGTTGCATATCAGGAGGAACAATACAAACAGGATAATAGAGTCACTTCCAAAGAAATGATTTTCCATTATGCAACAAACACACGTATCTCTGATAAAATATATGACAGAAAAACAAAGAAATATAAGATGATCAATTACAATTTAAAAATAAGCCCTGTCTTCTAAGACTTTTAATGTAATTAGCAAATAAAACCCCATGGTGAGTACTATAAAATATCAGTGTGTAGGGGACGCAGCATAAAACTAGCAGCTGTGAAGCTGGTAAAATATAGAACTTTCTAGCCTGTTCAAATTAAGTTATTGTCTTTGATTATATGTATGGTTCCTGGTATGTGTACTGAAAAACATCAGCTAAAAAGGGTCTATATTATGTCATCTATCTCTTTTAAGATGTATACTTTGAGTAGACCAAAGCCTGTACTTTTGCAGGCTGTACTGTGTGACATTCAGAAGTTGAAGGAGCAGCTTGCAGTGGCCAGCATTGCTTTGTTACATTTGTACAGTTTTGGGGTTTTTGTTGTTTTTTGTTTGTTTGTTTTTTAATTTCAAAACAACAGCCATAAAATATGTGATATTTTTCCAGCTTGGGACCAGCCCAGCTCATGAAGATAATGCTGCCCTGGTATGCCTACCCAAGCTTTCCTAATGATGGAGAGTGTTTCCCCAGTTCAAAGCTGTCTTCTATAAACCTGCATGCTCCGCTAATTATTTCTCTCTCTTTGGTGCAGGACTTCGTCTCTTCCCTTTTGCCATTCTTCATCAAGTCCCTGCAAGAAAATGAGGTTTGCTGAGCGCGCTAGAGCTGTGTTGCTGTACGCTATTTAGAGTGGATTGACTTGTGTTTCAGAAGCTGAACAGCCAAAGGATTTAATCTCACATTCTCGGGGTACATTTCAGAGTAAAATTGGTGAAAACACGGCATTAAAGCGGTAAAGAAGGGGACCCAATTTAGAGGCAGGAAGCCAGATGTTAATTAATAAAACCAACATAACAGGGCTGTTTGGCTTGCCGAGAACATTCTCTCAGCTGCCTGTTTGTAGGCTGTTCCCCAGTTAATCAGTTCTGCCGCATTAAATTTCTTTAAAAGAAATTTTCTTCCCTGGTTGCTTAGAGCCCTGTTGAATCAAGCTGAAAGCTCTGTGAGGGGTAGTGAGCCAGGCCAGCGACCGTAATTTATAGAACATTACAACTATACTGCTACCTTCAGCACGGTTCAATTTTCATCTGCAAATGTCCCTGCCTGTTTCACACAGACTATCAGACTGACTCTGTGTGTAGTGCTCGCTCAGATGGCTCTGCCT
Source organism: Aramus guarauna (assembly GCA_013400195.1). Lineage (NCBI taxonomy): Eukaryota > Metazoa > Chordata > Aves > Gruiformes > Aramidae > Aramus > Aramus guarauna. Next base: position 428,209 of record VXBL01002067.1, on the reverse strand, counting down.
CAGGAGTGGGATGAGTTGTCACTTGTCAGGCTAAAGCAGTACAACCCCTGGAGCAAGGATGCAATGGTATAGATATGACCATGCTGCTTCTTCGGTAGCTTCTTCTGTACATTGGGCATTGTATCGCGGTGGGTGTGACTGTTTGAAGCAATACACCTTAACATTACTGAGTTACCCTCAGGTTCCTATCATTTAAATCTCCCAGGAACAGATTTCACACTGAATATTATTTCAACCAGAATAAAGCATTGTTTTCAGCTGTTCACTGAAGAGAAGGACCAGCCAAGGAGAATGTAAAAGTTTATTCATCAATAAAATCTTTATTAACCAATTTAAGTGGGTTATTTCTCTATCAAATATACTTTAAGCAATGTTCATATTAGGCTAGTGCCTCGAGACTTGTCCAGTTTGTGCTAGAATGAGCAAGTGTTAGTATCAAGGAGTCATTCTGCCCCAGAGGTTACACTCTTAGCGTACGTTTGTGTAAATGTACAGGCTACCTGAATGTGGCAAATAATTTGTGTATTCTTTCAGAATATCATTGATAATAATACTTGAATAAAGTAGATGGTCTATTTTCCTTCAAGCAATACTTCAAGAATTTTTTGCATATATGTGAGTGAAACCTAACCTAATGGAAAGTGAAGTGTTCTGAAGTATTCAGAGAACTACAGGCAAGAATAATTTGTCATTGGCTATCATTCATAGGTCAGCAAAGTGTAGGGCTTCAGTCACTATATGGAATTAAAAGTCTCAAATTATTCCGTTTCAAAGCTAGGAGAGATGATGCCTCACAGGTGGAAAATAGATCATGTTAGACTTTCAGACACAGGTGAGATTACAATAAAAGTGGAAACTGAGGACACACAAGGGCCACCAAAGCAGGGGGATTTAAGACACACATCTTTGTCCCCAGGATTTCATACTGGCTAGCTTGGGCAGCTCCCGGCTTGGTTCGTGGAGAACCCCAGTCTGAGGGGCTGCAGTCTCCTTCTAAGTTATTTAAGGCTCCTCCACAATCACACTCAACCCTGGACGGTGGGTTTCATAAATTGTGCTGAGCATTTATGGCCCTTTGTGGGACTGGAGCTGGGCTGTTCACTCAGGTTTTGGTCCCTGAGATGACCTTGCCCTTACTGGGTCAATTCAGTTGATAAAATTTCTGATATTTTGTCTGCTTGGTGCCTTTGCATAAATAAAGTTTTTCCAAAGATAAAAAATGGCAATGATAAAGGAAATTTTTTATGTTTACTAAGAATGGAATAAAACACATTTTCTACATGATGCTTTGCACAGATGCTGCAAAGTCAGAAATCTCAGTAGAAAGCTCTGTTGTGTGTCACACATGGAGAAAAGGATGACAGGAAAATCCAGTGAACCTTGCTTTGGGAGAGGAAAACCTTTTATTTTCCCTTTAATGATTTCAAATCCTTTGGGGGAAGAACTGTGAGGGTGGAGGAGGAGCAAAGAAGAGGTCAACACCTTTGCGTGATAAGATAACATTTGTGTGGGGGATGGCAGGGGGAAGAGGACCAGAAAAAGGACAGTAAACAGTGATATTTATTTAAAAAGGAAAGAAGAATTGCAGAAACTGGTTCATTAAATAAAACAGAAGCTGAGCAGTCTTAGAAAGCCTAATGGATGCTCCTTTGGGCAGGTTCAAGATATGGTTGCAGTGATGCTTGCAGTGGTTCTGATCCAAAGTAATAAAATTGAAGGAAATGCCCCCATTAACTCTAACAAGCTTTGGATCAAACCCCTGATGAATCGTGCTGCTCAGCTTATAGCTGAGCTACACTGGCTGTCAGACAACCAGACAACCAAAAAGTCTCTCCCCTGGGTAGCTTGGCATATAACCCTTAGGTATCCTTACAAATCAACACGGGCAATGACACGCAAAGAAAAGAAAATGGGCATTTCTGATGTCAGACACCATCCGTCTTCAATTAAGTTAGCTTCCGAAATGTTTCAAGTATCCCGGCTCTTTTTGAAAGCCCAATTGACCCAGAAGCCTCTAACAAAGCAATCCTTAAAACCAGCCACATCGTTAGTTTGTTTGCTTGATGGGGGGTTCTTAATGCCATAAACCCCAGTGCAGAAGTTAATAATTTCATACATTATCACTTTGAATATGCAATAGAAAACTCGAGGCAGCTGTTTGAACTTCTCTTTAAAAGAGGACAGATTGCCTTTATTGTGTGCGCTACTTCATGGCTTGTTTGAGGCCAGGGCAATTATGGGATGAATGACTTCCCTTTAGCTGTTGATGTGTAGGCTTGTTGTTGTGTGTGCATTGTTTTGGGCTTTTTGTTGTTGGTTTTCTTTGTTTTGTTTTGTTTTGTTTTTGATGAAACTGGAGGCCATGTGATAAAGCAACAAAAGCTGACAGGTAATGATCAAAAAAGGAAATGGCCACTGCTGACTTAGCATTTTATTGTCTTGTAAATGTAGAATTAAAATAACAATTACATTTCTGTGGAGGCCATTCTTACTGGTTTACCACTCCAAGGGTGGGTGTGATTTTATACTTTAAACACCACAGATAAGAAGGCAGAAAACTTGTCAAATTATGGTTTGGTTTTGGTTTTTTTTTTTTCCTCTTGGGATGTAATGGTCTTAGCTATTGGACAATTTATTAGCTAATTATAAAGGAATTCATTTTTATTTACTTGTGGTGCCAAGGTTCTCAACAAATGATTGTTCATAATTGGGTTTAGCTTTTTTTTTTTAAACAGCCTAGTTGATGAAGACTTCATCTACTTCTAAATAATTATTTTTTTTCTGTTATTGGAAATAGGCAATGTTCTAGTTGGAAGATTATCCTGAAAGTAGTATAATATATGTAAGAGTAAGGAAATTTCTGTAGTGTCTAACTGGCTACTTGGGAGGGACTTTTCCATAAACTGCTCTGTATGCAGTTGGTAATTACTGAAGAAACAGAAGTCAGAGGACCAAACCTATAGTGAAGCATTACCAGCTGACAGTTCTTTAAGGAAGTGGTCCAATGAGAAGAAAAATATTTTTTTTTATTCTAGGCGATAGACAGCTATATAGATAAATAGGGCAATTCATAGTGGCTGCTGTGGGTTTTCCTTTTGGCTCCTGATAAAGCTCTTTCAGGCAGAACTAGGATTTATACAAAATATTAAAAAATGATAGCTCCAGTAAATATTTTATGTTGTTTTATGTCTGGGGTGTATGACTGCTATGGCCAAAAGTAGAAAAAGTAGGCAAAGTAGAAAGTATATGCTTTGTCTTGAAACTGGGAATATTTCATGTAGATATTACTGGGACTACATGCTGCACAGATGCTATTTGCACATTATCCTATTTAACACAATGTTGACAAAAATTACCAGGAAAAAAGTGCTGATGTATGTATCATACCTGTCTAGGAGACTGCACTATTTGGGAAAGAATTAAGAATACTCTAACTAAATAACTTAAAGTTTATGACAGAAACTTGAGACAAGTTTTTTATTCATCCCCATGTTCTTGTTTACACGATGAGCATCATACACAGACTAACAGTAAGAAATCACGTTTCTATCAGTAAGCCACAATGTTATTGCTGAGGGTTCAAATGGTGCTGCCTTTCTGGCCTCCACAATTTCAGGGCTGTTCATATTTGTTCAGTTCCTTAAATGAGACAATACTTTCTGATCACAAAGGGAAAGTCTGGTTGTTTAATTCCATTTTAGGCACTGTAAATTTATTCCCAAAGTTCTAGCTTGGGGTTTGCTCCTCACAGACAAGACCCTTCCTCGCTGCCATCTGTGGCAGGGAGAGACAAAAGGCTCCAAGCTGCTTCTGCAGCGCTGGGGTGGCTGTGGCTGTTGTCTCAGTACCAGTATGACTTACTCTGCTGCAGGGATGGTCTCTCCCTTTCAAGGCTTTTCCTTAGGCAGATTTTGAACTTTAAACATTTGTTTTTCCAACAAGCCACTCTACAGTGCAATAGGAACATATCATTTGAAAAACAAGTTTTGTAGGGATATATGACCTGTTATTAAACCTATTGAAGTAGGTCAGAAAAAATGCATCTGACACTCTATTCCTTTATCCTTGATTCATGATGACCACAATAACACAGCTACTGCAGTATTATACTGGCTAGCATATAGTGAGCATTTCATATGTTCAAAGTATCTTGCAACAATTAGTATCTGTGGCATTTTTTTTCTTGTAAAATTCTTAGACCCAGCTTACTGCCTGGGTTTGCAGAGGAGAGGTGAAACTCCAGTTCTAGCACAGCTCAGTGAGTCAGAGGAAGTCCTAGCTCAAGACCTTGACCTGAATTTGGCCATTGCTGCTAGCATTAAATGATCAAAATTATGCCTACTAACAGCAAAAACTGCAAAGGAAGAGATAAATATTCCTTCTGAACTTTTAATAACCCTATTCATTCTTTAATCTTCAATGTCATTTGGATTCTGCAGAGAAGAGTTTTCAAATCAGTGCCAAGCTCACGTCCTTCACTTGTGGCCAGTCCCAGCCCCAGTGCTGGCAGTCAGCCATGCTGAGGACAGGTACCATGGCTTAACTACAGTGTGGATAAACACTTTTGCTACGTGTTATTAGTGACCAAAGCATAAAAGAAGAGAAATTAATAGCATAATTATTCACTGTGAGTGATTTCAGTGAAAATATTGCCCTTTTCCTTAGTCTATTTGTCTTACACACTTTTGAGTATACAGACACGCAGGTGGTATCTTCCCACAAGTGTACAAGTACATATAGATGCACAACAAATAATAGTTTCCAGCCTTTTAAAACTCAAATCTTACTCTTCTCACTCTAAAGCTCCTGCTTTGTCTCTGGACTTCCCTCTATTACTTAGGATCCAAGCTCCTGTAGAGCCTTGGGCAGGCTGTCCTGGAGACCATCATGCTGAGGCTTTGCTAATATCAGGTCTCATTGAAGATGCTGTATCCCATTATATTTCCTAATTCTAAAATAAGTTTCTTCTACATGTTATATTAGGAACACTGAGCAACCTGATGCACCTTACCCATCTTAGAGCTACTTAATTAATTAAAGCTACCAGTAAGCTTTAATTCAATGATCTTAGGTAAATACTTCATGAAGTAAATCATTAATCCATCACAGTGTTACATAACCTGTTGAACCTCTGTCACATTCAGTCATAGAAAATATGTTTTCAGTTCTTTGGCAATTACATAGAAAAAGCTAACAAAAATCTGTTGGAATTATTAGATTTTTTTTTTCCAGATTTTTTTTGAAAACCACAGCAATGAACAGAAATGTTTGAGACCATGTAGCACACCTTCTGCTTTGGTTTTCAGGTATTTTTTTAAATTTTTAAATTCAACTAAAATAAATTATGTCAATTACATCAAACAAAAAGGAAAAGCATTGCATTCTGAACATACAGAGAAAGAATGCTTAGACCTATACATGAACAGATTTTTATTCTATATAATTTACTTTTTGGTTGAACATATTTGCTGAGATTGACAAGATCTCATGAAAGGTTTTGTTTCATTGTCTGCATTTTCAGAATAGTTTGGTTAAAACTGTCATGCTTCTTATCCTTATTGCTGATATTTCCTAGCTGACCATTAAACTTAGCTTCCTAATTTTGATTTTATTTATTTATTCTATTTGTCTGTCTACTGCATAGAGTGTAAAATATATAATTAAGAATATCTTGAGCTAGTATTCCAAGAAAATATTCTATTTTTCTCTGCTGGAGCAAGATGAGCTATTATCTTATTAGTATGACAATACATATACTGAATTATTTTAAAGTTCTGCCTTTAATGCAAAGATAATAATTAAAAAATGTTCACTAAAAACGGTAAAGAAATCTTGGAAAGAGCTTAAAAAGCCTTTTGAGGCTTATTTGCATAATTCATTTTTAGAACTTTAATTAACAAGGATTTGTAATTGTTGTTCTTCCCCCTTGTGTTGCAATTTCCCATGCAAATACAAATTAGGAAATGCTATTTTTACTGTACCAGAAGGACTGTGTACGCAGATAGCACTTAAAACCAATTGTCATATTGCAAAGTTTTATCTTCTGGATATTTCTGATACTTTTTTTTTTTTTTTTTTTTTTTTTTTTTTTTTTTTTTAACTCTCCAGGGCTAAAAAATTTTTTGCTTGTTTGAAAAAAGAGTGATGAGTACAAAATGAGCCTTACTTAAATCAGGAGGAAATTTTCTACCTGATTGAGATCGAGATCTCACACTTGGACACCTGCAAACACAGAAACTGCTGGTGCTGGTTCCTCGGTGATTAATACAAATCAGGTGAATATACCAGGGTGGAACAAAGATCTTTGATATTGGTGCAGAAAATAACCCAGTCCTCTTGGCAATGCCTTCATGTAAACACATAAAAATTATATTTTGTCCTCTTTTTACAACTTATACAGAAAAGTCAACAATATAAGAACCCTTAGGGAGTTGCTCTTCCACTTTTTTTTCTTTAACTCCCAGTAGGCTTTTAGGTCTGAACTTTCAGCTGTCATAAATTGATACAACACCTTTGAAAACCAGCCTGCTATTCTCAATTCAAAATGGAGAATGAGAGAGTGAAACCTAAACAGCTGGAGTAGACAGTAATTTCTATCTTCCTTTGTTTGTTTGTTATTTGTCTTTCTATTTACCTGCATTTCACTCCAACTCTTGGCAACTGCCTCAAATCCATCTCGCCTTGTAAAACATTCCACATTTCTTTGATCTTTATGCTTTCGCTTTGACGTTCTTCTCTCTTCTCTGTGTGCTTTTTTTCTCCTGCTCTTTCTCTGATTCAGCCATAAATGCACTCTTTAGAAACTGTCAGAAAACATCTTTCATATGTGGATGGCTCTTCAAAAAGGTGGCATCTATGGGACGCATCTTAAATGTACAAGTGTAGGGTTAAGTGAGCTACTTCATCTGTTGAGCTACAGAACCAGAAATGCAGTTAGTTCATATATACTACTAAAAGTAATTGTTACTGACAAATCTTGAAACAAGAAAAAGCTGAAGAAAGTCAAAACAATAGTTCTGTATCTTCTGCATGGAGGTTGGGTATTTGTTACTGTAGCCTCAGTTCTCAAGAAGTGGTAACAACTGTCCCTCATAGAAAATTTAATCTTTAATTAACATTAAATCTTTAATATTCTCTGTAACAAAGGCAAATATTTGGCCCTTGAAAAAGCCATATATATATTTAAATTTACTGTTTTTTTTAATTTATGCCATCTTTTTCTTCCCATTGTCTGCTACTTTTCTTTATCTGTACTTAACATCCTCTTCATCTTGCACAAAGTGACTCCTTGTTGTCTCCCATTTTACTCTTTGTTACCTAAACCCCAAGGAATTATTAGTCTTATACAATAAATACTAAACCAGTGCCATACATTTGAAGCTCTTTTTTTTGCTTGACTGCAACAATAACACCAAATAACAACATGTGATGAATAATGCCAACCTTTATAAAGTTGTCTTCATTCATTCATTGTATTTGTTATTTGATATTTGACCTACGCTGGGGTATGTTTACAGGAATCACCTTTTAAAAAGACAATTGAGACTGAAAGAATAAACCCAGTAGTGCTGTCCTGACAACATCTACACTGCACCATCCCACAAGTCTTCTGCATGAGAGCCTTTTCATGATATTTATAGGACTTTGAGAAGAGATATCTGACAACCTTTCTTAACAACAAATCATCCTTGATGCTGAATATGCAAAATGTTTTGTTAAAAGTCTGTTATAAAGTTACACCAGGCAATCCCAATTTCAATACTCAATGATGAATAAACCCAGCATTTACATGTAGCTACATCAGAACGTTGTTTTTCTGGTGGGTTTTAACCTAACAAACAATACAAAGCAGACTTACACTTTTAATGTAAATTTAGTGGAAATAGAAATACTGGTTTGACAGCTATTAAGAACAAAGAGTTTGATTTACCCATGGTTTGAAGGAATATGAAAAGGTCAAGATTAAACTTTCCTCTCCCCTCCCAAGAGCAACTTAATGATATACAATACACTGTAAGACTTAGCTTCTTTGTGATGAACTATAAGAATAATGTAAAATGGGCAAGTTTGTATTGCACAATGTTTAATTCATGAAATGCTCAAATAAATATGCAAATGAAAGACCCTTTCTATATTAGATGCCATAAATACACTTTGGCTATATGCAGCGCTCCTAATCAATGCATATAATTTTATGTTTAGTTACAAGAACAGTAGAGGTTTTGGACGAAATAATGTAGCTTTAAAGGAAACCTAATTATAGTCATTTAAAAATACTAACACTAGTTCCTTTGTGCAGTTGCAAAAAGCTGTATCTACTAATATGAAGACATGATGCACTTAATATGATCCCTTTTTCTCACAATAACCATATGGTGTGCAATAATCATTTTAACAATAAGGATTACAAGTGACACTTTATAACATTACATGTATGACATCCTTTGCCCTGTATGTCCTAAACAATGTTTTCCACTCAAATCCAGCAATATGTTATTGAAAACAGAAGACTTGGTGTTCTGAGGTAATTAGTTTTCATTTCTAGTTTGTCCTCATGTATTTGTACTTCATAAATGCCAAAATACGGAGGTAAATTATCTCTTTTTCACTCTTCTGATTTATAAGCTCACATAAGGAAAGAATAAAACATAGGATGCTTGTTAGCAGATTCCACTTTTTTAAATTTTTACTTCATTTTTGCAAACTGCAAAATTTAGCAACCTAGGTTCCTGGGCTGCCTTGAGGATTTTCTAAAAATACCACAAGAAATAAATACACCCACCTGTTTTCCCAACTTTATTTATTACTTGTTATTAATACTAACAATAAATCTGGTATAAGAAGCAGTGAATATAATAGAAACAGAAAATATTTTCAATAATTCACTGCTCAAGTTATTACTACGCCTACAGGCAAAGGAGGAATTTCAATACACCTCAGCAGCTGACAGACTGTGGAAAAAGTTCAAAAAGAGATGTGAATGAAGCCCATATTTCTCAAGCATTTGTGAACCACCCCTTCTTCCTCAAGCCAGAAAACCTAATAAATAACCTAATAAATAAATTAAAGCCTGAACAACCTGGTGTGACCTCTTAGCTGACCCTGCTTTGAGCAGGAGGTTGGACTAAAGACTTACTGAGGTCCCTTCTAACCTGAATTATCTTATATCCTCAGTGTGGGTGTGTTTATATGAATATATTTTAAACTGTTCATATGTTTCTACCATGCCTCAGTGTTTTTTAAAAACTTGCAAAGAAGGCAAAACAACCATCTCCTAATTATAAATAAGGATAAATAAGCAATGATCAGCATTCAGTTATTTAGTTCTAAAATCAATGTCATTCTTGTAAAATTTTAGCAGACATTTTCTGAAGCAGACCAGGTATTTTACAGCCGCTCCCATGTGTGGAACTTACAATAGTTTCTATACTATGATAAGAGAAACTCTTACAGCTGTCTGGCAGGAGCACAGAAATACCATAATATTAAGTGCTAAATGACTTGTCAGTGTTGAACAAATTTCATATCAGAAAGGGAATCTTAATTTTTCAGCTCCCATTCCTGCAATGATAAAAAACAACCAATCAACCAACCAACCACACACATACACATTTCAATTTAAAATTACTACAAGATTGTGTTAATATTAGTAACAATAAAAATAAAAGTGCCGTCTATTCTTAAAGGCACCAACACATGGGGAAAGAGAATTAGGGTTATCATTATTACTACTACTATTACTACTATTGCTGTTATTATAACTATTATTACTATTGTTACTCTTTTTCAAATGTTAACGTGGAGAAGCATGCCAAAATTAAGGCCCTAGAAAAACAAGTCATCTGCCTAACTATACGAAAGATATAATAAATACTAAAACCATATTGATTACTACAGTCCACAATTATCAGTCATCAGTCAGGCATCAACTTCTCATCTTTCCCTGTTTAACACTTGGGATTTGTGCTGCTGTACCAAGTGTCTGAATTAATTTTGTTAGAATTATTGATTCATAAGTTCATAAATGGTGAGGTCAGAATGGGCCATCAAGCATCTTCTACATAACTTGGTACTTTGGTAATTTCTGTATGAGGGTGACAACTCCTGGTGGAAGCTAATCTTTTAGAAAATTGCTCAACCTTAACTAAAATTCCTAGAAAGGTTTAGATAGTGATAGAATGTACTTTCTGTTATTCTGAATGCATTTATTTATTTGACTTCAGGTAGACAACAACTCAGCTAATTTTCTACTCTTTTTTTGTAAACTGAGAGAAATAGACACTTAGAAGTTGCAATCTATCGCATGAAATAGACGTCTAAACTAGGTTAGATCAACATTTCTTAAAAATGGACCTGGTGACTAGCACAGATACAGACATCCTCCCCATAGACATTTAACAAACTGAAGGCTTCCCTTGATAGGTTGCTAAGTATTTTGCCCTGGTTGTTTAAAATCGCTAGCATTTATTCCTCTCGGACTTAACATTCCCAGAGCAGCTAACTGAAGGTGTACACTCACAGAACAACTCCTACTGAGCCAACCTGCTCTTGGAAGTAGTCCTCTCCTTCCAGCATTTGCCAGTCCTGTGTTTTAGCAGAGGGGATCACTGTTTTACCTACCCAGTAAGTTACAGAAAGATCATGCAGCTATATATATTTTGTAATGGCCCAATGGTTACAAAATATTCCTAGAAAATGTGATTGTTAGGATCTTGATTACCTTCAGTTTCAAGAGTTTTGAGCTCAGAATTCAAGAGATTGTCCTTATCAGTATGCTTTTAAGCATCCTGAACATGGAGATATCCTTGCTCCATTCCATCTTCCCTCTTGGAGCCAGGCAATCAGGCAGCTAGTATTTGAAAGGTCATGAAATAAAAGGACAGGGAAAAGGGAATCTGGTTCTAGTTTATCATTTAGAGTTGTCTCTTGAAATGTGAAATGTGTTTTTCCAGCAGAAGAACCTCAAAGAGTTGTGTTTCCCCATCCTGTGCAAGAACTCTAGCTACTATACTGTTAAAGAAACAAGATGTTATAAAAAGATGCTATAAAAAGATGACTGTTATTTTCTTTAAGTGAGCTATTCCATGAACAGACAAATACATAAATGTGAGGCTTATTGGAGAATATAACCGACAGGCAATTCTGGCTGACATCCACCGGAGAAAGGGGGAAGAAGTGGATGATGTGTGATCTGATAGAGATAAAAGCAATGAACAAGCTGGTTAAGAGTTTTGAAAGGCTTTGAAAGTGGTAATCTGGTACGCTAAAAAACAGGATGTGAAAGACAAGGGGATTTGAAATGTGCCTAGTTCTGGTTTGGAAATAGTAGAATAACTCTCAGTTAGTACTGGTATTGCAATGCAGAAACGTAGTAACGCTTGTAATTGCTAGACAGAATAAAACATTGTAAAATCTGGTCCTAAACATGCTTTGGCAAGACACTGTTCTTCTAGGTTCAGAAGAAAGGCTAGGGTACATTTTTACATAGATCCATCTGGATCTAGTCATTTATTCAGTATATGTCTTGCAACAAAGCTACGTGTAGTGCAAATGATGAAAGAGGGAATGAAAGAACTCATGCAGTTAAGAACGTTCATAACATCAATGGCATCTCTCCTTCCTTCTCTGAAATAATATATACAAAATAGTATCATGCAGTGGCTGTGAATTACAGCACAAATTAATCATTCAGCTTACTGAGCAATTAGTTTCATATTGGCTTGTAGATGACATAACCAGGACTGCCAGGGTGAATGCTGCCTTGGTTGGCAGCTAACAGCAATGTCCCTGTGAACTGATTATAACTTTATTACAAAGACATTTTTTCCTAATGCACAGTTCACAGGCACATTGTATTCCAGAACACTTCTGCTGTCACAGGTAGTTTTGAATGTTTGCATAGGAATTAACATGGCCTTTGAGAGAGAAAAATGCTGTTCTCATTGTCTCCATTTTCAAAATGGAAAGATTGTATTAAAACATTTTCTTTGAAGGCTTTTGTGCATCTATTGTCCTATGCCTTTATAACGTAAATTATTTATTTGACGAATACATTTGCCAAAGGAGCTCAGCAATATTAGCAGAGTAATTCTCTTTTGAGCATGAGCAGACTGAAAATGAAACCTCCCAAAGGCCTTGGTACTGATGTCTGTGGTCCCTTTGTAATACCAGATAACATTCTGGCATTATAAATTCCTCAGTAATCTTGCAGTGACTTCTCATTTTGAACCAATCAAGTCTCTTTTGAGTAAAGCTCATGACTCTATGATAATTAATAATCTATGATCTCTTAAGGACATTCAGTTGAAAAACACTGTTTCCCATTAGTGACCTTTTATAACCCATCCTTTGGCTAAATTATTCCTATCAGAGCATTTCTTTCAGCTGGCAGGGGGAATGGGGTGTGAAGGGAGTTCAGTCAAGAGCAACCTCTGCAGCTAACGACAAGGGACGTCCCTGGTCACCTGGCAGCTCCCAGTACCACACTGCTGAGCACCGTGAGTGGTCAAATACCAGATTGAGTGATACAGGTAAGATGCAAAGTGACTTGCTGCAACACTCCCCCCCACCCCCCCCACCCCCCCGTCTAACTAACATATTAAAAAGCAGCACATTTTTAGAAGAACTGAAGATAAAGAGAACTCCTGTAGACATTGTCTTTGCCCCATGCACAGCCTGAACTGGATCTCTGCTGTTGCTCAGAAACAAAATGTGATGGGAGCGTGATCAACATCTTCAAATATTTGATCCAAATTGATCTCCGGTGTCAACACAATTAGATTTACATGAGGAATTAGTTTGTTCCCTGGTGGGCTTCTGCTGTCCTTTGTTAGGTGAATGAATCCCAGGATGTGGTCCTAAATAAACCGGGAGGAGTGGAAAAATCTGACTCTGAATAAAATTGCCTCTGCAGTAGCCTATAACTCTTGTAATGCTCCATAGCCTACGGTTTGAGCTTTTGTGTCAAATGCAGAATTTATTTCCTCATGGGTAATTTTTATACAAGCCTGTAACATAATAAAAACCTTACAGGAGCTGACAGAGCTACCTGTTCACCTCATTCAGGTTAGGTCAACAGTATTGAAAAGCCATGCCCTGGAACTAGCGTAATTTAATGTCTACTGATCTGCTCTTTGATTTTAAAAGCATCTATAACTTGACATGAATTTGTAATATGAACATAAATTATAAATTTATAGTAAAGTTATCTAGCAATTCTATCATGAAAATGACTTTATATTAGCCATCAACATTCATAGAAAGGAACTGCATTTGTAGATTGCCTTGTGAAATGCTTTACGAATACGAATTTAAGACATGAGATTCCAAGTCTCCATCTTCTGTAGAGCTGTGTTTTTCTTTAAGGAAAACAGATTTGGGGATGAAGGGTCTGATTCTTAGAGTTTAATAAATTATTTTCCCATTATTCTAATGCCTATAGATACACAAGCTTATACAAAGGGAAATATGGGTGTATTGATATGACATTGAGCTATATAACCTAGACACAGTCTGAGTTTGAGACATTGGCAGTCCTTAAGCACATACTTCTCTGCTTCTGTCTATTTCTGAAAGATTTTTTAGCAATTTTGTATGTTTTTTGAACTTAAAGCTTGTCAGAATTCACAGGTAAGTTAATCCTCTAACTGTCTCATGGGTAAGTTGTTCCCCTATATGCCTCCTCACTGATCCTTCTATGCTGAGCACCCTGAGGATGCTTAGGATGCTTAGGTTGCTCTGAGAGCCTGTCAGCTGAACCAGACCGCACAAAACAGGAGAAACACTACCTCTAGTCCATAGCTGATGGTCAGGGCAATGACACTGGATGTGGGAGATTTGCCTTCAGTGCCGTTCTCGACACATATGAAAAAAACTTCTTCATTATGGCCTCAGGAGAGGGCTGTCAACCTCAGGCTACAGGATACTCGATGGGGTGGTGCTGGACGCATTTTGGAAATGCAGTGGGGCATCACAACGGCATTAGCTCAGTATTCTTACTGCTGTGCTTTGCTGCAGAACTTCCCCATCCACAAGGCACTTCACTGCTAGAGCTTAAGCTCATTAGTCATGAGACAAGGTATGTACTTTTCCAGAGACATGTAGACAAACTGAAGAGTCCAGAGGAGAGCAGTGAAGTTGGCAAAAACATCACCTATGAGAAAAGTCTGAAAAGAATGGAATTATTTAGTGTAAAGAAACCAAGACTGAAGTTTGCATATGTTAAAGGTAGCCAGTAGCAAAAAGGTGGTAAATTCTTTACTACATCTATTGTAAACAGGGTAAAAATTCAGCAAGGAAGATTTAGCTTAGGAAGAATTTTCTTTAAGTAAGGATTTTTAAGCAATGAAACAGAATTTGTCAGAAGCTGTGGTAGCTTTTAGGAATTGGTTAGACAAATATGTGTTGTGAATGTCTTAGCTGTTACTGCAATAGCACAGTACTTTCATCATTACTATACTATACTATACTATACTATACTATACTATACTATACTATACTATACTATACTTTCATCATACTATACTTATTACATGATCTCTGAATGACCCTCCAACCCTATCTGTCTGTGGTCGGTGCAACCCTTGGGCTATGAGGCTTCGGAGAATGCTGTGACTTGGAAGTCCTCTTTGCAGATCTGTTCTTCTTGGACTTCCCACCTGGAACCAGATCGCTAAGGGAAAATATGCTAAAGACTATGCACAATCCTAATGCTAGGTGTCTGGTGCATCGGCTTTGGGATCTCTCAGCATAAGATCAAGATGGGTTGTTTCAATTCCAACCTCCTCATATGTCCCTGTAAAGCACACAAAATACTCTGAAGTTAATAACGTCAGAAATAAGTGCTAAAATAGGTGTGTTGGTACCTCAAACATCAGTGAACTTATTCTCACAAGCCCTTTATGGGATATCTGTGTTGTCTCTCTTTCCTGAGTGTTGAGCTAAGGACAAAGATGAAGTGACTTTCTCAGAGTCGCACAGGAAGCTAGTGGCCCAGCTTGGGAGCTGAATATAGCAACTAAGCCACAAGCTTCTCACTTCCTCTCTAAATCATTTCTAACAATCAGCATGAAGCAACAACAGTTGTTCTGATGAGAGAGAGAGATGTTTTGTTATTGAAATGCTCTTGGGATGCACAAGGTAACAGGATCGTCTCAATTATGTCATTTGGAACTGGAGTACGATGTCTTCTTAGGAATACAGAGACCATTACTACATTTACAGGCATTTATTAAAAAGAGGTCTAAACCCAAAGTGAAAATAAAGCCTGCAGCTGAGAAACCCAGAATTAAGTACACGCTTAATCGAGTGTAATAAGATGAACTCTGAATTGTAATTGCAGGTGGAATTCAAAGGTTGGGAGGTGAAATAAACAACTCAGGATTATTGGAACAACCTGTCTTTAGTGAAGACTGGCATGTTTACATGCAGAGTGTGCCACCCAATGATTTTAGTAAGCAGCAAACAACTGCCACCATAATTTATATGCATTTGAGGCCCTTCTCTGGAAAAGAGATCACTTGTAATTCAAAGAGGAAATAGCAAGCATTTGCAGGGCAAGAGGAAAAGGAACAAACCATACTCACGCTGCCTGTACATCTAACCAACTGAAAACATTTACCAAAACACAATAGAAATTAGTTTCTTTCACATAGTTAAGACTTCACACAAATTCAGAACAATCTCAATGAAGTTCATTCTAGAACAAATGAGCTTTAGAATAAATGAATGCATTACAGCACAATGAGAAGAGACTAAATAATTACTTCTGTACTCATCCAGAATGGTCACCTGAATTTAGTTAGCTGGTACTGCCCATAAGGTGAAGAGAAAAAGGTACAAAGGTTTTACTTTACTTAAGCAAGCTGTGAATGTAACAAAGTACCATGGCTTGCTAATCCTTTAGGTAAAAAAACCCCAAACAACAGACAAACAAACCCTTCTGAAACATTACCCATCAAATATATCACAATAAACTCACACTAATGCTTGTTTCACACACACACACAAACATATATATATCTATGTTTTATATATTACATATATTTAGATGGATGCTTCAGGTTATTGTTACTTTCACATGTTAAAAAATGGCTTTGTTTACTACTTGAGGTCCTAGCCACCATATTTAATCAACACAAATACAATGACAAGCTGCTATTGTCTTAGGAATAAGGAGAATAAAAGATAATATGAGCATTATTAAGGAAAAAATAAAAGGGTCTGGCAAAAGCAACAGGTTCTTTTTAAACAACCACTTCAAAGAAACAGCAATTAACATGCACCAAATTTGAAGGGCTGGGTTGCAGAAACTGGAAAATGTTCTTACAAAGGGATAGACCTGGTTTTGTAGAAGTCAGAATGTCCTAGGCTGTCAGAGTAAAATACTTTAGCAGAAATGTGCTGTATATGACAACTTGTCATATGAAACTTGCACAAAACAGAACTTGTTCAAAACTACTAATTGGATAAACTTCATTGAATAAACACCATTGATTTGAAAAGAAGGTGTTTATATCATACTCTACAAAACTGTTTGTTTACTCATGATCTGTTTATGGCCTTTCTAGTTATGAAAGTAGTCCAGTCCACTTCATATGAAATCAGTTTGCACAATCCTATCTGCTCTTCCCAATACATGCTAAATATTTTAGAGGCCTTTCATGGTACAAGATTGAAATATGCTTGACAGATTTGATTTAATCTGTGATCTTTGTTGACCATTTCATCCATTATGAAAATGCAAGGCATACAGAAACAATTAAGATGAGTAGTAAAAATAAAAAGTAGAAAGTACCTTGTAGATAGCAAAGAGTTATTCATTCAAGATGAGGTTCATGTCACAACAGCTGCAGGATTCTTACTCTCATGGAAAATGTTATCTATCAGTGCAATGTTTTGCATATTTCTGGGGGTCCACCACTATTTATATATGGATGTTCACATGTAAACAATTTATGTCTCTTCTCTAAAGATTTGGTTATTAAAACAAATCAGTTGTGGGAAGAAGGTCTACAACACAGACCAATTTTTTTAGTAGGTGCAAAAAATAAAAGCAATATTTTATGACTATTTGCCAAAAAGACTTAAATAGCACTTCAATGTTAAATCTTCAAAGAACTACACATACATTAACTAATTGGTCTGTGTACTTCTGCTTTATTGTACCGTAAGTAGATATATTTACATCACCTGCTCACTGGTTATTTTTCTTTCTCTTACAAAGAGTGTTTTGGACCAGTAGTTAGGTCACAGCAAAGTAAAGAGAACAAGTGGAAAATGTAAAAAAGGTACTGAAATTACTAGCTTTGAGAATAGGATCAATTTATAGATATTATGTGCGTGAGTTTAAGATCTGAGTGATCCATGGAGTTGTACAAATCCATCAGCCATTAACTTATTTGCAATGGAGTTCAAGCTTGTGAAGATCAGACTTAGTCCGTGTTTTCCTCAGGAAGTATGATGCAGGGGTGTTGTAGTACTATACATACCAAAATTACAGAATTGAGCATGTATATACTAACTTAATATGTACCTAGGTGCAAGAAATGTGGCTGCAGAGTTCAGAAAGATATAAGAATTCAGACCACGGGAAGACAGGAGTTATCATATTTTAGTAGAGCTGGCTGGAAAATAAAAATGATGTTTCTGAAAAATGTCTGGTATCTATTTCTATCCCAGTATAGAAAACAAGAAGATATTACCCAATAGAGTTCAAAAATTGTGGAATTTTCTTTGGGGTAGGAGAAGGTGGATATATAGTTCTACTTTTTGGCTTACACCCGTACACACAAAACTCTTTACAGTGATGCAAGCATTTACCAAATGGAAACAGATAGCTGTTAGATTGCTTGTGGTTCCAAAATGTACTGCTCATTCCTTCAAGATAGAAATATTTGAAAATGAATATAACTGCAGGCAACCTGATTTTTCATGTCTATGGTATTTTTTTTCTGAGTTTTATTATCTTTTTTCACTATGGCATTTTACTAAATGAATCTTACAAAAGAATTTCTCTTAGAAGTCTTAAATATTCTGCTCTTTAATCTACGGAATGAATGCTTATACTATTCAAACAGTGTTCTTGAGTCCTTAACTGACTAATTATTCTTGATATAATATTATTTTATCATGTGACTAAGGATAAGGGATGTGATTTCATGCTACCTACACTCTGCTAGGAGAAAAGTTGAAGACAATTTGTATCAGATCCACAGTTTATTTTTCTCTGCTGAGTCCATTTATTTAACATTCTTAAGCCTATGCCAAGGATGAATTTAGCCTTGTCTTTTTTACATTGATTTTTACAAGTATTTCCAGACTTCAGGCACAGTCTAACAAGATGATGGTGTTCATTGTTAAGGATGTTTCTGCTCAGCTCATTCAGCTGGGTCTCAAGTAAATTATGTAAACATTTCCCATGGTAGGTCCCCAAGGTGTATGCAAATGCTAATCTGGAGTGGTATTTTTCAACATTTTTTTATCTTGGGCCTTTTTTCATGGAAGTAATTTGATCAATTTGGAAAGAAATTTCCTTTAAAACAAGGGAAGTTGTGGGTGCTTTCAAGTGTCTATTTTTGGATCACATATGAAAGAGGAAAATAAACAAAGTATTATGTTTATGTTTAAGACTCATTTAGAAATGGCTTATAATGGCATATGTTAAAGATGATGAATAATTAAGAAAACTGGTTATGTAGTTATTAGGAGAAACCACACATTGTCTCAGAGAATGTAAATCAACAAATTCAAGTCAGCCACAGCCAAACTACTCTGGGGATTTGCTCTGTTGCTCTGACAAGACCTCTGTTCTGCTGCTACTGCTGCCTGGTTCCAGGGCAGCACACGCTCATTGCGAACTGGCCCCGAGGGTTACTCCTGTCCTACATACTATTTATGAATGCAGTTCAGAATTTTTTCGCTAGCCTGTGTATTTCCAAGAAAACCACAGCTTTTCTGTTTTGAAAAGGTGACTTGAAATAATATGTTGTGAAAGTCGGAAAAAAATCCCCATAAGGTCTTTAGAGAGGACAGGAGTTAAAAAATACCTTTCAAACAGCAGTAACATTTTATGATAATAAAATATCTCAGGCAGCTCCTCTTTGTTGTTTGAACTGCACATTCCATGTGAATTATTGGGAAGAGGCAAGATTGTGTATATGTTTTTAGAAAACATGTAATAATATTCCTTTTAAAATTGCAAATAGGCACACATTTTACATATATATATATGAGATTATATCTTTAATTAAAAGCATAATTCCTGTAAAAATATTCATCTTTCTCTTGAGTTTGCTTGTTGAAAACACATAATGGTAGTATTTGGCTGGACAGAACATTAATAAATAGAATATAAGCTCAGATGTTTATTGTCATTTAAGGCTTCTTCCAAAAGTAACCTTTTCACCCTGCCATCCATAGTTCATGGATGCTCTAATCACTGTCATTAAAAGACTTCATATTGCATACCAGGACTCTCACTGTATCTTTTTAGGGCAATGAATAAAGGAATCTCTATTAACTTTGAGAGGAGAAGGATTCAGGGTCAAGCTAATGATGGAGAACTTTATTTTCACCACAAATAATTTTATTGACATGACTGCCATAAATAGTTGGCCTGTGTAATTGAAAGATCAGGAATGGGATATATATATTGCAGATTCTGAACTAGCTGAGTTTACAATGACAAAAGCTGGTGATATTGAAGGCTACAGCCATACAACTACGGAATAAGCATGAGAAGTCAAACCTTGACTCTTAACTGCTTATTATTTTGACTTATGTTGCAGTGGTACAGCAGAATGAAGATTCTCCACCTGTTGCTTTTTTTATCATACAGTTTGAAACAGTGACTAAAAGTCCCACCTTCCTTTCCCATATGAATCTGTGACTGCAAGAGGAAACATTGCTATTTCAGAGAGGAAGGGAAATGTGTCTAAAGTTCAGGTCACTTTGTGTCTTCGCTAACTCATTTAGCAAGCTACAAAATTAAGGCTGAAGATTTGTTGTGTCTTAGTGAGCATCCTGCCCAATGAGCGCGCTCTTCTTAAGCATTATTTATTCTGCTATTGTACCACAGTCAATTATCTATGGCTGTGCTGACCCCCTTTGTTCATTTTAAAATTAACTTCTGTGGGAATGCAAAGTGATGCCAAGCTAGCCACAGCTTCTCTCTGTCCCCAGAATAACTGTCAATTTACAGGAATCTCCACTGAAATTACCCAAGGCATTCATTCTTCAAACTTTATGGCTGCATCAGTATAAATTAGCACAGGAATGGTTGAAAGACAACAAATTGGGTCCAAATGCTGAATTTTATCCATGCATTTCTTCACTGAAAGGCAAGATGGCTTTGGTTTTCCTCTACTTAGTGGAGGTTTGGAGGTCAGCGTTACTTTGGCAAGAGGATTCACTGTTTTGCAGTGTTTCCAGGACAAGTTAGGCTTACTAATTCCAAGATTTTCTTATGAAAATGCTAGTCCTAAGCTATGGGAAAACACACTGGTAGAGGGTAGGTGACCATGAAGGGACAGAAACTGAATAAAGAGCAGACATGTGAAATAGGGGGAGTAGGATAAAGGGTGCCCAGGAAGGGAGAAAGGGACTGTCTAGGAAAAGACTTAATGGGAGGAATGTTCCTAGAGAATATGGTATCCAGGAACAGAGAGAGAGCATGTGGTGGGGCGTAGGGAGGAAAAAGGGTGACAAATAGGGGGAAGAGTAACAGAGGACCGAACAGGCACAGGAGTATGGGTGTCAATGGCAGGAGATGACTAGAAGAATACAGAGTGTGAAGACTTAAGCAAGAAGGAAAGGGAAGACCAGATACGGTATTGAAAGAGAGAGTCATAGAATAGCATTTCTCTGGGTAAGAAATACTCTTTTCATATCAAAGGGAAGTTTAAAATTAATCAGGGCTGCAGAACTTCATCATGTCACATCAGTCTTTTGCTCTGAGGAGGAAAAATAATTTCTTCAATTCCCTCTGAAATTCTTGCAGCCTCAAACAGAACAGTGTCAGGCATCTTTCGTTCCAAACTGGAGTATATTTCTCTTTCTCTTGTAAACTTAAATTAAGCATTAGGTCATCTTACACTGTTTATTTCCAGCTGTACTCCTGGTGCAAATGCTTTTATGTATTTGTTAATCCCAGTGTGGCCTTCTGCACTGGCTCACAATTCTTCTTGGAATAAATCCAAGATACACTGCATTATATATGCCACTTTTAGAGAAAAAATCTTTCAGCTGGGAAAAAAAAAAAAATCACTTTCAATTTGTGTTTGAATTCTTCTGTCTTAACTAGCTTTGTTTTGTGGCTTAAGGAACCAGATTTTACTACACTTATTAACAAGACAGACTGCCTTATCAGCATCATTCTTCTCTGTGTATACTTCAATATTGCTAAGCTCTGCATTTTTATAATCTGCAAGCTTTCATTTATTTAAAAGTTTGTTACAATTAGATTATGTAAATTATTAAATGCAAATGTTGTTATATTATCAGTTAAAAGTGCCAAAGCAAAAATAAAAATAAAACAAAATGTGAAAGGGCAAGGACAAAGAGATAACAGGAAAAAAATAAAACAAATTAAATAATGCCCTCAAAATACATATTTATGAATACTAATCCCTCTAGTTAACTTCTTTTACGCTAAAGACATTTCTGTATGAGAATGATGAAAACTAACATGGATAATAAATGTTGTTCTCTGTTTTATTCTGACATTATTTCTACAGGGTCACCAACACTATAGTTTTGAAGACAAATTAAACCACAGCTATAGACCAAAGATTTACAGTTTACAGGTCTTGTTTTTAAAACTATATATGTTTATATATAAACATCTAAAAAATTCCACTAAAGGCTGTTTGTTGAAGTGTCTAAGCACATAACTTCTATCAAAGTCAATGGGATTAGACAGTTAGGGCAAGAACTGTAAAGGGTTTCACTAAAATTTGCAGCCCTGGGAATTCATAGCCTTGAATCTGACACCTAGACTATGCGTGTGCTGAGAAATCAAATAACCCAGGCATGGTCATACGCTAGAGTGGCCAAATGGCATGGCATGGCCAGCATTCACATCGCTAGACACTCTCTTGCTCTAAAACAGGCTGACCACATCCAAATACATATTAGCAATGCAAATCCCTAGGCAATATATATAAACTTTTTGAAAAGGTGTTCTGAGCACTTTGTGTGATGGACAGGCATCATTTCAGATGACAGTAGGAGAGGGGCACAGGAGCACATAACGTAGTTTGGTGTTCAGACATGATCCTGGAGTCTTTGTGCAGTTAAGCACTTCTGACTGGAGATCATAAAAGATAACATGCTCTATGGGGAGCTGCCTGAGGTAATCAGGGGCAAATAGAATGATAACCAACCTCATGATGCTTGATTTATTTTGCTGTCTTTGCTGCTCTGTGCATTTTATTTTGTCAGTTCATTGCTTGGATCTCAGCTCTCATCAGCAACATGATAGCATTGTAATGAATTGGTAGACTTTATTCTCCTCCACCTGACCATCTGTTTTTCAGTCTGGAAGATGTTTCTCAGGCTACACTCATACTAGCGTAGTTAAATGCACCAGAGCCCAGCTACTGGAACTTAGTCACCCATGTAATTTTATTGTTAGCGTGGACCTTGACATTGTTTTGGTCAGCCAGCTAGCACTCTCCCAAAGCATCGTAGGCACAGTTCAGGAGCTAGCATAGTCTGGGCACCATTTCTTCTAGGCAGTTTGAATGTAGAATCATAGAATAGTTTGGGTTGGAAGGGACCTTAAAGATCATCTAGTTCTAAACCCCCCTGCCATGGATGGGCAGGGACACCCTCCACTAGACCAGGCTGCCCAAAGCCCCATCCAACCTGGCTTTGAACACTTCCAGGGATGGGGCATCCACAACCTCTCTGGGCAACCTGTTCCAGTGCCTCACCACCCTCACAGTAAAGAATTTCTTCATTATATCTAATCTAAATCTACCCTCTTTCAGCTTAAGGCCATTACCCATTGTCTATCGCTACATACCCTTGTAAAAAGTCTCTCTCCAGCTTTCTTGTAGGCCCCCTTTAGGTACTGGAAGGCTGCTATAAGGTGTCCCCAGAGCCTTCTCTTCTCCAGGCTGAATAACCTCTCCCAGCCTGTCCTCATAGGAGAGGTGTTCCAGCCGTCTGATCATCTTCATGGCCCTCCTCTGGACTTTCTCCAACAGCTCCATGTCTGTCTTGTACTGGGGCCCCCAGAGCTGGAGACAGTACTCCAGGTGAGGTCTCACAAGAGCAGAGCAGAGGGGCAGAATCACCTCCTTTGACCTGCTGGTCACGCTTCCTTTAATGCAGCCCAGGACATGGTTGGCTCACATTGCCAGGTCATGTTGAGCTTATTGTCCCCCAACACCCCCAAGCCCTTCTTCATCGGGTTGCTCTCAATGCATTCTCCGCCCAGCCTGTAGTTGTACTTTGGATTGCCCTGACCCTTGCACTTGGCCTTGTTGAGCTTCAGGCGGTTTGCACAGGCCCACCTCTGAAGCCTGTCAAGGTCCCTCTGAATGGCATCCCTTCCCTCCAGCGTGTCAACTGCACCATACAGCTTGGCATCATTGGCAAACTTGTTGAGCGTGCACTCAACCCCACTGTCCGTGTCACCTACAAAGATGTTAAACAGTGCTAGTCCCAATACCAACCCCTGTGGAACACCACTAATCACAGATATCCACTTGGACATCGAGTCATTGACCACAATTATTTGAGTTCAACCATCCAGCCAATTCCTTATCCACTAAGGGGTCCATCCATGAAATCCGTGTCTTTCCAATTTAGAGACAAGGATGCCATGTGGGACAGTGTCAAATGTTTTGCACAAGTCCAGGTAGATGACATCAGTCGGTCTTCCCTTATCCACCAACACTGTAACCCCATCGTAGAAGGCCACTAAATTTGTCGGGCACAATTTGCCCTTAGTGAAGTCATGTTGGCTGTCACCAATCACCTCCTTACTTTCCATGTGCCTGAGCATAGTTTCCAGGAGGATCTGCTCCATGGTCTTGCCAGGCACAGAGGTGAGACTGACTGGTCTGTAGTTCCCCAGGTCTTCCTTTTTTCCCCTTCTTAAAAATGGGGGTTATGTTTCCCCTTTTCCAGTCAGGGGGAACTTCACTGGGCTGCCAGGACTCCTCAAATATGATGGATAGTGGCTCAGGAACTTCATCCACCATCTCCCTCAGGACCTGTGGTGCATCTCATCAGGTCTCATGGACTTGTCCACCTTCAGGTACCTTAAATGATCTCAAATTTGATCTTCTCTTACAGTGGACAGTTCTTAATTCTCCCAGTCTCTGCCTTTCCCTTCTGAAGCTTGGGTGGTGTGGCTAGAACACTTGCCAGTGAAAACTGAGGCAAAAATTCGTAATTCTTGTAATTCTTCATTTTTTTTAATTTCACTTCTAATTTTCATTCCTCTTTCAAATCTCTTTCCTGTTGCCAGCTGCTGTCTTACCATTGAATTATTGTGTCCTACTCCCCTTGAGATTTCCAGGTGACTGCTAGGTCTGCACACAACCTAGAAATAAAATTATCCATCTCTATAAATGACTCAATTCATTTTGTGTCACATGATGTTGGCATTTTCTTAATAGTTAGTGGGCTAATTTTATTTTCTCTGCTGTGGGAGAGTAGCTTCTGTTGCCTTCAAGATGCAATGCAGGACAAATTGTCTCTATCTTGTTTTAAAGGGAATTTTTGATATCATAGAATCATAGAATCTTTAAGGTTGGAAAAGACCTCTAGGAACATAGTAAAACGCAGAAGACATTATTGCCAAAAGTTCTAACATTGCATGTAAAAGAGAAAGCTTTCAATTTAAAACTGTTAATGACTGACTGAGAAGAAAAATGCATGACATAATTTTTTTCTAATCTATTTTGTGAAGAT
This sequence comes from Aramus guarauna, assembly GCA_013400195.1. NCBI lineage: Eukaryota > Metazoa > Chordata > Aves > Gruiformes > Aramidae > Aramus > Aramus guarauna. The sequence goes on along the minus strand of VXBL01002067.1, from coordinate 403,282 downwards.
ATTTAATATTTAGAATTAAGAAACACTCAACAGTTTCCCTGTATCAAAATCTGACTTGGAGCAGAATCAGACAGTGCTTTTACTTGTGCAAAAGAGCAATATACATTCAATCAATATCAAGGAACCATAGCAGATATAAGAAAAATCCTTTTGTTTCTACTTTCAGCATTTCCAAACTATTACTCCGTTAAATATAATCACCAGTTTATGTAATTCGACATTTGACAATTGTGTTAACCTCCTAGATATTGAGTTACTGATCTTATAGTGCTGTCATTGGCAACGGAAGTCCTTTAGCCCTTTTAGAGAATAGCATTGCTGTTGTGCTCACGAGAAGCATGGCACTTAAACTAGAAGTCTCAAGAAATTTATGAGACAATTTCTACAAACTTCTCAACCAAATTTTTTCATATTTATGCTACATATCTAAATATTCAATAATAGAATGACTGATGGTATTAACCTTGTGTTTTTTAGCTGAGAGAGATAAGTTGTGTTTTCACTCATGTGAAAACAAATATTCAACTGTTTGATTTGTAATTGCATCCTATTTGATTAATTTCTGGTTGACTGAACTGAGATTAAAATAAATCATTCCTCTTAGTAAATTCTGGTCAGAAGAAAAGCCATTCTAACTATCCACATACAGAAGTCTGCCATTCCAATATGGATATTCATGTGGATGTTCTTGCCTTCAAAGAAATTGACACTTAAGGATTATTCCAGCATATCTTGAATAAAACTTATGATCTTGAGTCTTAAGAGCTAAACAAATAATCAAGGTGACAGAAAAGTGTCATCACTGTGGTTGATATTCAACTTGCCATAAAAGCTTGAGGAAAATATCTGTCAGGGAGGTCTGGTACTCGATGTATTTGCCCCCCCTCAGCATTCATTGGATGCTTTCTTGAAATTCTTTCTAAACNNNATGTTTTTTTTAAATTTTTTTTAAACCCCCCTTTTTTTTTTTTTTTTTTTTGACAGACTGTTCAAGAGCCACTTTCTGTCTGTCACTCATTTTTTCATTCTCTGTTTCAGACATGGTAGGCCTTCAGCAAAGTGAAGAGATGGATGAGATGGTCCTTCATGTGCATAGAACAAGCTGGTTCTACAAAACTGAATTTTTGGACTGTTGAGACTTCATGCACAAACAGTTCCTGAAGGTTTCTGGAGTCAAAACATCCCTGTTTAAAGGTGTCACAGAATGGCAGAGCACATGTGGAGGTGCAACTCTTTGTATGTCTATGACTCAGGAAGACTATGGGCTATATTTTCATCCTATGATGGAGATGAATACAACCAGCTAAATTCCCTGATGCTCAGTGATCTGGTCCAGGCCTTCACCTGGACTCTCACATACTGCTGTACTCTATTGCTGCAATTAGGAATAAATGTTAATCACTATCCTGGAAACCATAACTTTTTATGTCTTGTACGTACTGTTGGTACACTTTGAATACAAAAATTTTCAAATAGTCATTTACATTTAACGGAGGTAGTGGGGTCAAGACAGAGTTCAGCCCCTATTATTCCAGAATTGTGGCAATATTTAGAATCCTGTCTGATATAGCCATTTCTCACAGCCAGGGCCATGAGCCAGCGTTCAAAGGCTATCTCATGTCAGTGACATCAGTCTGTCAGAGACACATTACATTGGGATTCACATAATTTTGCATGTCTTCAGGCTAAGGAATGTAATAAACAAAACAGAGTTATACAAATGTTTAAATGAGACATGCATGTATCATAGCATAAAATTTCATGGAATTCCCTGGAGGGAAGGACCAAAGGTTGACGTTATGGCTAAGGATGACAGACAAATCTTCAGATATGCAGAGACTATGATCTGCATAACTTCTGAGGATCCACAGTCCTATCAGAAGTATCCAGTTTAAGATTTCTCTGTCTTCTTTTATTTCTTAATGTCCTACTTAAAGCTCAGCAAATAGAAGGGGAAAAAAAAATCTATATTTTAAATGCAGTTTTAATATGTTGCATTAAAAAAAAATTACAAATTATTCATTCTTAATTTTCAAAGCATTTAAATTCTTGTTTTTACTGGTTCAAAGAAAAAAAATCTCTATATCAAGATCAAACAGACGGATGTTTCACTGGAAGTGGATTTAAGACTGATTGTTCAGCTGTTCTTGAGGCAGTTACACATCTTTTCCATGGCAAGGCTTCATGGTCATAGGGACCCTACAGAGCTCATAACTGCCCTTGTGCCACACAACCCCGTGTACAATACAAGGTGACACATGGACCAAAACCATGCAGGTAGGCAAAGAGACAGGGGAAAGACACGGTCACCAAAATAATCAGAGGCTTTCCCAAGGGTTACACTGGCTATATGCCTAAGCTGTAGGTTAATGAGACCAATTGTTACCAATAACATCATCATTTGGAACATATCACTTACCACCATTTGTTAATAGATGATACCTGGATCACGGCAAAGATAAACTTTAAACAGAATTTTGGTGAATATGGTAGCTTTAGAGTTTTTGAACACAAACATAGCTGGATAAGAAAATGGCTTAATAAGTCTAGGAAAAGTAAATATTTAGGTGATACAAACTCAAAATGTTTTTAGAGCAGAGGGAATGGATGACTGATATAAAAGCTGGAATATCCCAGCAAAATATTTTTAAACAACAAAAAAATCCATATTGCTAGAGTTTGATTAAAATCAAGTGAAGTCCGATTAAAGCCAGTCTGGACATATTTAAGTAGACAATCTAATGATCATGATTTGTAGGTGGAAAATAGGTAAATAATACAGTCTATAGAGTATTCATTTTTTATAATATTATAGATATAATGGTCTGAAAATATTAGCCAGATTTATTTGGAAGGCTAAAATCTTGAATGTTTCAAGATTTTTTACCAACTCCATGAGTTACTTGCCTCACACATTTTATTCATATCAAATGATATGAGACACATTGCAAAACAATTTATTTTGAAAATATTGAGAAAAAAGAGCACAGCCTATTACTAAGCACCCCTAAGTCATAAACTTTAATGAAAAAAGTTGTATGGAAAAAGGCAATGCCATTCCTCTGCAGTTCAGGTGTACTAACTAAGCAGCTTGAATTTGCTAAAATATCACTTCGCTATCTGATTTCAAATCCTCCATGCTTATTTGTGAGAAATGACTATAAATTTCATTAACATAATGAGACATCCATCTGTGTCAAATAAAAGCATTAATACAGTAAACGAGGCAGGTAAATAGTTCAGATGGCATTAGCACAGCCTTCTGAGTTCTCAGCTAGAGTGCAAAGAGCTTATTTTACCAAATTTTAATCTTTTTTGCAACCTTCCAGCCAGCTTTGCTTTGAGGGGATGAATAACAAGATCATTTTCTAAAATAAATAAATATAAGTATTTATATATATTTATATGAGACATACTGTAATTCCAAGGAGACTTTTTGTTTAAGTAAACATGTATTAACAAAACAGACATACATAATAGGCGGATGAGATGGACCTTTGAAATATTATCTTCTCAGACATTTCCTGAGCAATGGAGGGCATCTAAATTATTAATGTTATCAATCTCCTTCAGCAAAGGAGATTTATTTTGCAAATTCCAGCAACCCTAATCAGCTGAATTTTTAAATACCCAGTGTTTCTGTATTCCTCTACTGTTTGTTTTCAAGTGTTGATTTTTTTTTTTTAAATACCACAAAAGAGGAAAACAAATCACATCATATATTAACCCATAACCTTTTAAGCTACAGAAACAGACAGGTCTTTTTTTTTTTTTTTTTTTTTTTTTTTTTTTTTTTTTTTTTTTTTTTTTTTTTTTTTTTTTTTAGTGTTGACATTCTGCATGTGTAAGAAAAACTTATGTATGTAGATTTCTCTCACAAGAGCTTCAGGGCATAACCCAGACAGAGAAGCCATCACTTTTCCATTCTGCACCGAGGCTGCTGACAAAAGAATTGTGCAAATGAGCCTTTAAATCCTTAAATAGTCACTACACAATGCATGAAAGAATGCAGCGCAGGACAAAGGGCAATATTCACAGTTTATCTCAGGGTGATGGATCTGAATCGACGCATGAACATGGGTTTGTTACGGGACGGAGTAGGCCGCAAACCCCTACTGAGAACCCAGTGGCCACAGTCTGTAATGCAAACAGTCAGGCTAAGTCCTTAACAATTAGGGTAAATTGAACTGGCCATTATCTGAACTTCAACTTGTTCTCATGATTGATATGGGAAATGAAAAGTTGTATATATCTCTACAAAGACTGCGTGTTTTCTTCTCCTGACCAATGCTAGGAATTGGTAGATTCATATTTTAATGCAGAAATTCCTATTCTATATTTCTATTTCGTAAAACTGCTAGTGCTCTCATTCACATTGCAATGTACGTTACCAATTTTATTGTTTTCCTAGAATTTTGTCTATATATGAGACATAAAAATAAGCTCACAAAACTTAATTGATACAGACTAATAACAGACAATCTATACAGACTCATAACCTATATAGACAAATACCTGTTCATGCTACATCCTCCACACACACCAGTCTGTTGTCAGTCTGTATAAATATTCATAGGTAAGCAGTAGCTAAAGAGTTATGTGTCTTGGGGCATTCAGTACTTCAGGAAAGTCAAGGTCCTTTAAAGAATACGCATAATGTAGAGCATTTATGAGTATAAATAATTACATTTTACCCATACCATCCATAACAGGTATTAAAATACTTCATATTAATGTTTCAGGTTTTCTAAAACACAGGAAGTGTAAAATTAATCTTGAGGTAATGCATTATAGAGAAGCTAATGTTAACTTCTTAGGGCTGAAATGGAGTGGAGGGGCTTGAGTGAGGGGATCCTGCACTCTGTCCTCTGCGTATTCTCCCTTTTTTCAGCTCACAGTCCTGAGAAAGGGGAACATGACATAGCTACCTGTAAAATATGTTCAAACCAAGCAGTCAAAGCATTCACAAAGCATCAAATGTTCATACACACTTGTGGTGAAGAGGGAATTCTCATTACCTTATTAAAAACACCTGATTGAAACAATCTCTTTTGATGAATATCTCACCTGCTAATATTTAGGGCTGTGTAAATTCAGGTAACATTCCAGGAAACGCGATCTGTGAAAGGGCATATGATTTCACATAAAGACCTGCACAGAGGCCACCAGGACAGCCAATGAAACACAGAGACTTCAAGAAACTCTCTTCAAAGCAACCCAATGTATTCAAGTATACACTGCATTCAAGTTGGATGGATTTCCCTTTTGTCTATAGTCATCAGAGGCAAGTGACATCTTGAACGCCTCAAGAAGATTAAATAGCAAAGCTCAGTCGGAAGCTTAAAAAAAAAGAGAGAGAAAAGAAAAGGGCCAACTTGGCCATTATGGAGCTGGTCCTTTCTTGTCTGTGAAAGAGCTTTCAAGGAGTACTATTGGAAGAAGAAGGCCCAGATAAAGAATACAATGATGTTAGAAAGGGAGAACTCCGAGTGGAACCAGAGGGTGTGGGTTGCGCTGAATGAAGGATTAGTGCAGCTTCACAGCGAAGAAAAGGGGAATCCTAGTCAAGATGAAAATGAGGAATTACTTTTTTTAGACTCCAGTTCACTGAGCAGCGACAATGCATGATGGGAGGTACTTGACATAACACTCTTCCAGGCCATGTTTGCTCTCCATGTGGGACCAAGAAAAAACAACAACAGTGGCACACCAAAACAAAACAGTTTTTAACCTAATAAACTTACTCAGAAATCCTTTTCGACAAACCCATGCGTTTTATTTACCATTGAGTATTTGCACATTGAACCAATCACACATTGGAAATTAGCATGCCAGATTTGCAGACAATATGTCTTTTAACAAGTCTATATTTTGCAAGAGGTTCAAATCAATGCATTCTTATTGCACATTATAGGAAAGAAAGATACTTTTAAGTGTTGCATTCTTCAAAGTCATCAGAAATAGTTATCTTCTGGAACATCTTAGGGCAAATTAGGAGGCAAAATGACATGGAAATAAAAGGCATTTTGGATTCGTAGCACAGCAGCCAGGTTGATTCTGAGTTATGGAAAAGACAGTGCAGAAGCAAGAAGGTACAATTTAATTACATCAAGAGATGGGCACATATTTTGATTCAGTCCTATTAATATTATTCTGTGAATCACTGATCCATTTTCCCATGTGCGAGGAATCTGTAGTCCCTGAATCACATTACTGGTTGTGACATAGTCAAGGTGGAAAGAAGAGCTGGGACACAGATTCTCTGTGACAATTTATTTTGTAATATGACACAAAAACATACTTGAGGTTAAGGTGAAAAGCAGCAGGTTAGGAGCACTCTGGGGACATTGCCACATCTGCATCATACAGGGAAAGCAGCAAGCCAGGACTTCCTTTACCTGCTGGTGAAATCATTAAGGTAATAGATGGCAAAAGAAACAAGCTGGTCTACCTCATCCACTTCCCTAAACTGTCAGGAAAAGCTCAAACAGCTTAGGATATTACAAAGTATTAATCTCGTGCAGAGACCCCTGCTGTCCTGATGGGCAAGGGACCCTTTGCTGAAAAGCTTTCTTCATGGCTTGATGAAAGAGCTGAATGAGCAAAAAAATGACCCTGAGATCATTCAGTTTCCTTGGCTACCTCTCAGTCCAGGCAAACATAAAGTTTTATCAGGGACAGGACAGAAGCACCACCTCCCTCCAGTACTACACCAGCTCATGAAGCTGTTAATGATGAAGTCAGAGACTGCAGCTCAGGAACAGCTGGAACAGAACAGATGTGGCTACAGTAAAAAGGAGGCTTCTTCCTAAAATGTACGAATTATCTGTGCTTGTGGTGAGGTGTTATTAAGAAAATCAATTAAAAAAAGAGAATTTTTCATATTAGAACAGTTTGGCTTGATGGACTTATCTGTAAGGAGGCACAGAGGGGACATAACTATGCTCTAAAATGTACACTGGCAAATACCATAAAAGCATTAAAAATAAAGGAAAGGCTGGCACCTGGACAAATGAGCTGTGGCTGTGAACACATTTAGGAAATCAGGAGGTCCTTTCCTGGTCTTTTGCCAAGAGTCTTCCAATAGGAACAAGAACTGAAAATGTAACTAGTTCAAAGGCTGAGCCGTATATATTTATGGTATAAATAGGCTGCTGCTGTTGTTAACAGTTGATTTGATGTGATGACCTAAAGCTGAGGGAACTGAACTGTGGCTTTTCAGCACACAGAATTCTTACGATTTCTGGAACTGCCCAGGGTATAGCGTGACATGGAGGTTCTGGCGTGCAGCCTGCCAGTCCGCTCCCTTTCTACCATACTCCCTGCAATTGTTCTCTTTCTTCTTGCATTATCTGTTCTTTCTTTCTACACACTGACTCCTCGCTTCTGAGGGATAGACCACAGGAGACGGATGGTGACCGCACTCCATGCAAACTACTGAGAAACCAAAAATGTGACAGCCCACATGACCATGCAAGGGCAGTCACTGCCTCTTCTGCTTCCTGCACCTGACAGAGTGCTGTACGTACCTCTGTTTTATGGTGTAAATCCCTGTTTTGTCCAATTTATCATATCCAGCCTCTTTTTCAGGTGCTGCATCACTGGAAAGAGACTTTTAACATTTTCACAAGCTTAGGAAGAATTTATGATTTCACAGTGTCTACACATAAATACTAATACTTTTGTGGTGATAGTGTGAATCTGTGAAGGTGCAGGCAAGAGATCTGTGTGGACATGTGTGCTCATGCAAGGGTGTACTTTGGAGATATTGTATCCTTACACCACTGAAGCCACTTATTTGTTCACTGCTGGATAAAATGCCAGCTCTAAAAACCTTTTTATGAAATATCTTTTTCATGAAAGAACTGTGAGATTTTCCTCTGAAAGTGTTTGTCCATATAATTAAAGAGGTATAAAACCAGATTATGTGGAATCCCATCTGAAGAGACAATAAGGACAGGTAGTGTGAATAAATAGTTTTATCAGTGGAGTTCCAAAAATTGAGTGGAGTTACTTTGGTTTACACAGCAAAGGCCCCACTTTGCAGAAAAGGAGTGGGTCTATGGAGTTCTGAAATACCCAGAGGAAGCTGAATGGGCAGTGACCTCCCAGTTCTCAATTCTATACACCAGTTTAAACATGTAAAAGAAACATAACTGTTATCCTGTAAATCCAGGTGATTTTCCTGAAAAGGTTCTTATTTGACAGTGTTGCCTGAATGCAATCACACTTTGTTTTACTACTCTGCGTGTTGCTACCTGTGCTTAAAGTTCATCCTACTTTTGTCCCCTTTCTGGTTTAGAGCCAAAATTGCAGTGTTCTCCCGTTGCAGTCTGGTGCCCAGCTGCTCCCACCTTCCCAGGCTTCTGCTTGAAGGCAAAGATGAGTCCAAGAAGCACCTGACTTCCACACCCTAAAAAAGCATTTTTCACAAAGATAGCCCAAAATTTATAATTAAAATGCATCAAAGTATATCTTTATTCTTTACAGCAGTGTCAAATCAGGAGATGGCTGACTTGATTCCAATTACTGCTGTTATAACCCGTGAAACTATAATAATGCATGTGGGGGTGTAATTACTCCTTTTTCTTCTCTCTCTCTCTTTTTTTTTTAATCTCTGTTTTTGTATCATAACCATCAAGACAATATAACAGCTGGTGACAAAGTAGTGAAAAGTAAAGAGCACCTGGTAAATAGTCAGAATGATTTCCACATCATTTACACTAACATTTTTCTTGCATTCACTTCAAAATTTTGGGTAAGAAAATGAGGTTAATTGTGCAAAAGAAATCTTACACTTTTAATCAGGTGTATCAAATGTCAAGTGTTTTCCTTTGTAATTTCATGGTTTGGGTGATCCTGCATTACTGTAATGAAAGAAGTTTCTCTTTGATGAAAGGAAGAGCAAAGTCTGTAGAGGACAGACCATTTCCATACATATTTTTCCTGTCCTCCAGTGTAAGAAACATCTTGAACAGGAATGTAACAAATCAAGAATTTTAAATTGTATTGAATTTTCTTTAAATGTACGAAATGTGACATGATAAAAAAATGTGCACTTATGTTAATTACAATGAAAATAAGAAATTCTTTACTATGTCAGAGTTAACAAACAGAAAGCAGAATCGGTCTGAAGAACTAGAATTTTTGTGGCCTTTTTTTTGGTTTTGGTTATGTCATTTTTAAAGGTGGGATAATTCACATTAGAAGGGACCTGAGGAGGTCATCCAGTTCAGCTTCCTTCTCAAAGCAGAATCAAGTATAAGGTCAGATAATATCTTCAGTTGCATTTGTCAATTTACCTGAAGAGGAAAACAACCAAAATTTAAAATGTTTTCTTGTTTTTTCCACTTCCACCTAATTTTATTCCTTTTCCTCTACTTCTTCTATTACCAAAATGAAAAATCTATATTCTTATATTATATTCATACCTAAACAATTCTTGTAACTTTGGAGTAATCAAAATCCTTTGTTAAGATAGCTCAAATTAGTCTGCAGAGCAGCATGACAGAAGTTAACATGACTATTCTGACTTCTATTTGTAAGCACAGATAGCAACACAATTGCCAATTAAAATAGAACATATTCAAATTGGAATCATTTTATGGTTGATTAAGCTGCACGATATAACAAGCCATGTGTTGTTATGGATATTACCCTGGAGTTTACAGAGTTCCTCTGATAGTCCAAAGAGTGCCTGTGTGGAGAAGAACTCATGCACTGGAAGTATCTTCGTTATAATTTTAAAGTAGGGTATTTTCAGAGAAGCTGAAAGAAAATATTTTCATAAGGTTTCCCTATTTCAAAAGAAGCATAAGAAGCATTCTTCAAACAGTGGATTTGATTCATTCCTGTATGCATAGATGATATATCTGTGGCAGTGGGAGGTTGCAGTAACCTTTGTGATGTCTTTCATACAGGTTACAGTAGTGTATTTTACCTCATGGATCTAAACAAGACACTCTGTAGTGCTTCTCCAAGTCCCTGGCCACAAATTGTCCTTGTCCATCTTCAGGTCTGCAAAGGAGTTAGGAGATCTGGTGGTTTGTGCTGCTGTAACTCTTCACCAGTTTTATTTTCTGATAGTATGGGCATGAAACCTGGCTGCTTCTGCTGGCACTGCAATAGAAATCTGAAGCTACAAAGCAGATGTCTTCATTTATATTTGCTTTAGTTGGTGTGGGAAAAAGCAAAGCAGGGCATGATTTCAAACATACCTTTGAGGTATCCTTTTAAGTTACTTTTGCATGGAAAGTATCAGCATAACTTGGAAAGGGCTAAGAACCAGTGAATCATTTGTTCTGCTTCTCAACATGCTGAGTGAGCTCCCCTTTAAAAACTAGCATCAAATTTCAATTTTTGATCTGAAGTTTTATTTCGATCCATCTCCAAATTTTCACCGTGCTGTAACTACAGCTGTCCTTCCTCTGACAGGCTACAACCATGTAAATGTGTCATTTCCTCTGTCCATAAAATCAACAGGCAGGGGGAAACTCTTGCCAGAGGGGAAGACCCTTGCTAAAGCTTAATAAAAGTTGTTGATGTTCCCTGCATGTACTAGCATGTCTGATCTAAAAATATGTATTTGAAGTGAAAGCGCTAATGCAGTTCCTGATTCTCTATGCAACAACCTACCTTTGTGAAAATGTTTCAGGAAAAGGTACTAAAAGCAACTACATGATGGCAATTACTTGATATAAACTCCATGACTGTACCAATTAAACAGAAATGCCTAGGATGTTCTCACTAAGCAGTAATATTTTCCAACTTCATTGACTGGCATGCCTTAGAATCACTGTCTTCAGCATAATCTCTGTGTGGTATATTACCATATACGTTATGCTATATAACAGTGTTCTCACACTTTTCATCAGCATAAGCAGTTTCCCGCCCGAACATTAGCTGCAGCTGACTCTTACATTTTTTAGTGACATTACCTATCCAGAACTTCTAATTCAACCCAGCCAATCCAAGCAGGATTTCAGAAGCCTCTTTACCTTCTGCAGAAGATCTGGAGAAGAAAGGTAAATTCTGCAGAGAACACATTTTTCCCTTCCAAACCAACAACTTAAGCTTTTCAAAATAAAGCCACAGTACCATGGTATTTTTAGACTTTGTACAGCTCATGGACCTTTTCATAGCCATAAAAGTATCTATTTCACAGCATAGAAGCTGAAGAATATGTCTCCATCACAGCTGTCAAACTTCAGGACATAAGCACATCATGATCTGTGACTCCACTTTTCAAGTACATATCTGGATTATGAGAGCTTGTTTAAACTGCCTGGTGGTATATCAGGTGTGCCAGGCCCTGGTTATGCCACTGCACATGCATCCGGAATGAGTCTTCTGGTCATGGCTAGTCAACACTTGCAAGTTTGATGGAAAATTCTGATCTTCAGAGCGACCCTCAAGAAACTATCATCTCAACATAACTGGTATATTTGGTGCTGCAATGAGTTGACCCTGCTTTTGCCTAAAAAGCAGAATTTCAACTCAAGTGTTCCCAGCTCTAGGGTCACAAGAATAAACTCTGCAACTCTGACAGTAGTCCTTTCTTATGCTGTTTTGCCAAAAAAGATTTTTGAATTGTCCACATTTCTTGTATTTTTTGCATTCGTTGTCTCCATTCTGGAAGCAAAACTAACTGTAAGGTACAAGACCAAAAGAGAGTGCTGAAATAAAATAAACTTAAAATCTAGGAAATAATTTTTATTTATTTGCTTTGTGCATTTTTAGAAATATTCATCACCTAATTTAATTACCCTCTGGCTCACTTCTTTTGTTAAGGTATTCACACTTGAAGGTGATTTGTGATAGGAACATGTCCAGATGAATAACTTTTAACTAATAGACAAATAAAAATTCATTTTCAGTTATATTTAAATTGGCAAAAAAATAATTTCAAATCATAGTTTTTCCAGATGAAAAGAGACAAAGATGGCAAATAGATATCAAAAGCATTCAGTCTGAGTAAATGTCTGCATTCAGGACAAAGCTTTGAAGCGCAGGAACAAAATTGGACTGTCAGTTACTTTCCAGTAGGTTGTGAAAAACAGCGTTCGGAATACAGATGCGACCCCAGCATACATGGATGGAAAGAAATGGGTTAACATTTGCATTAATTGGAGGCACTAATGCCTCAGAAATGCTTGCATAAAATGGACATTATTCATATCTAGCTGTGGTTGGAGCTGTAACAATTTGCACAGGCTGATGGTAGTTTCATGAGTCTCTGAACCTTTCTGTAAGACTTCTCAGATGCAAGGCATGTTTGAAAAAAAAAAATTAGAGAGGATCCTTTTGCTAATTCCAACATCAGAGCTCTTACAGGAGTTCATCTCTTACTCAGATCCTGTCAGAAAAAGCAAAGATGCAGACTGTCAGATCTGTGTCTTGAGTTTTCCTATCTTTAGGGACAATGGAAGAGGTCAGAGTAAGAATATATCTGTACTAATATACAAAGAATAGTTCAGACTAGGGAGACAGAAGAGATTCTGGACGTCTGGAGGCCATTGGAGTTACGGCCTTCTGGGTGGTGGTGGTGTAGCCTCAGTAGCTGGAACAGTTGGCTGACTTGGTTGAGCTGGGATTGGCCTGAGCAATCTAAATATTATTAGAAACTGAGTCTTTCCTTTGAGAACATGAGTGCACATGGACATGCACAGTCTGGTCTTTTGGTGGCACAGAGGTGTAATGGAGCAAATCAGCTTTTGGTTTATCCAGCTCCTGAAATCTGTCATAAACCCAATGAACTTTCTCATATGAACTCAGTAAATTAAAAAAAAAAA